>VZZY01015182.1:0-29570 GCA_013400335.1 Eurystomus gularis | reverse complement strand
GTGGCACCCAAAACTGGACAATAATATTAACTTAAATTCCCTGCTTGATCAGACCAATATTCCTAGCATTCTGCCCATGATGGAGGCAGGAGGAGATGTTAGTTAAGGTTAGCTCACCATCCTCTGCTGCTCATCATCTCCCCAGCATATCTGTTGGATTAGGAGTATTAAAGAGAATGGGCAGGCATGTGGTGGGATTTTTGACCTGTTATTTATTAATTTCAACTTAATGATTTCAACCTATTAATTTCACCTATTTTATGGATTTATAGGAAGAAAGCAGATTGCCAAGGATTACTCTTAGATTTCACTCAGCTTTGTATGTTGGTTTAAAAGACAGTTCTTAAATAGTAGTTCACAGCGTGCATCTCCTTTCTAATGTTGCAAAAGTAAATAATCCTTATTGTACAGCTCAGTCTTCTGGTGTGAATAAACGGTAGAGCATTCCTGCTGTAATCCTTGCTTTGTCATTACTAGCCTTTTCATGGTGGTCTTTCTGTGTAGTTTAATTCTTTGTTGTTACAGGTTTTTTTAGTTGTTGACACTTTGAGGCATGTAATTTTTGTAAAATGGGATGATGCATGTCAGCTAATTAGCCTAACAATACCCTCATGAGGAAAAAAGGAGAACAAAGAGAGTGTAGCTGGAGACTCCTTCCATTGCTTTTAACAGGCTTTGAGGAAAACAGATGTTCATTTGAAGATTTTAGAAGAAAAATACAAATGTTTTGAATTCAGCCTTAAAGTGGGAATAATACTTCACCAAATTAATACAAAGTGATAAAGAACAAATTTATCTTCTGAAATAAAGGCAATAATTTCATTATATTCAAGTGCATCTCCCTACACTACTAAGGCATTTAGATAATTTGTTCTAATTGCCATTCCTTCTTGTACCGAGTGCGTACAATTAAGAAATGTACATTTTTTTTCAAACCAGTTTCTTCACAAATCCACTCTCTCTCCAGCAAACTCTTAAATGAATGAGAACAACAGTGGTTGATAACCTTCTCACTTTTTGCAGGTAAACACATTTCAGGATTGGGACCTTACTGCTGCCAGCTGTGTTTCAGCTATGACTGTTTGTTTGCCAGTGTTTAACTCATTGGTCTCTGAAGTGTTTTCAGATACTTTAAGTCAGAATGGCTGTGTGGAAAAGTAAAACTTCCATCTGTCTAGCCTCTGTCTAAATAATGGACAAAAGATTTACCCCCTTGGGCTATTACTAAGTGCTGCACTGTAGTAAAGATGAGGTACAGAGGTATGATTATAAGCTGTAGTAATTAAATGGAGTTAAGTGCTTTCTTCTATTCCACTTGTTACAACTATGTAAAATTCTACTGAAAACACAAAGTTGATCTTATCCAGTGCAGAAACTGTCTAGGGCCCTTCTTCGTTACAAACATATGAGCCTGTTCATCATTTTGGCTTTTTGTAGAATAAATGGAGTTGTAAAGAGACTGATCATTCACTGAAGTACTGGGATACATTATTTTATTGTAAGGACACAATAATGGAGCTCTCCATCAATAAGGGGCATTGTTTGGGAGTTTATCTACAGCAGCAATGAAACAAAAAGGCACGTTATTTTTCAGGCCGTAAACCTCCTTATTGCTGTTTCTACATTTCAGTGGCAGGGTCTGCAGTGAACAGTGTAAAAAGGACCACTTGAGCTGGTTTTGCATTCCAAGTCTCATGACAAATTGTAAACCTCTTTGCTCAGCTATAGGCGAGAACTCAGTACTCAAAATGTTGTTGTTCTGTTGTGTAGTCTCGTCAAGGCATTTCAAATCTGGATTTGTAAAATGGATGCAGCATGGTATGGGTTCAGTTCAGCTAGCTATAAATGAGCTGTCTGGGGTGCAGGTAGTTGCCTAGTTGTTGGCACTGGTTTTAGCATTGGTTGCAGCTGGGCCTGCAAAATGCTTAGCCGAGTGTTAGGTAGGGGTGTGTATAAAAAAAGTATCACAGAATATCGTTTATGCATATGAAAAAAATATATATGATGGTGATATTTTAGGTGATGATGATCAGTGCTTCCTCCTTGATTAGCTCTTCTTTTGGAATAATGTTTGATGTCAGCAGCCTCAAAATGACCATGTTTTAGTTTTGCACACAAAGCCTTTTTCCTTGGTGGTATGTTTCTGCTCCAGAATGGAAGTTTTAGTCTGTCTGGGAGGACATGAGGATAAATGCTGTTCTACAGCCACAGGAACTCATGGGCAGACACAGGCCTGTTTCTCAAACTGTCATTATTAGCTTTAGTCCCTCTATTCCAGGAAAATTAGAGAGCAGTGCAGCGAGTTGCCCAAGGCCATTTGCTTGATTAGTGGCAGAGTCAAAGAATCTACTCCCAGCTGTTTCATCTCAGTCCAATGCAGTAACTGCTAGATTGCCTCCCCTTGTCAAAGAAACCCTTGCTAATTATATTAGAGGTCTTGGCAGGCTTCAAGGATTTGACAACAAGGATTTGTTGACTCTTTCCTAGAAGTGGTTACCATGGCTTTCAGTGGGTTTGTTTCTTTTCCTGACAGGTCATGAAAGCTGCTAGTAAGATACTATTCTGCAGGCACCACTGTGTGTTAAGTCCTGTGTGTTCTTTAAGTTCTGTACAAATAATCATCTCTGTGAAAACTATCCTCTGAAAAAGTATCCTGTTCCCAGGAGATTCTTGTCAATGGAATTCTACATTTTCATGCTGGAAAGTAAACAAAACATACAGACAGGAGGGAAAGATATGGAAATCTAGAGAACATTAAGTAATTTCAGGTCATGTAAGATTGAAGTTTATGTGCTCTGCTAGTTAAATACTGGGCTTTCCTCAAGGCTCTGCACAGGCATTGGAACTTTTATTGTATTTAACTGTGACAGGGCACTGTCTTACTGTGCAATATATGTGTGGGTGTTTTCGTTAGGGAAACTCACTTGTTTGTGTTAGTTTTTGGCTTTATTGCAAGGCTTAGGGTTTCATGGAGTTTACTCAAAAACTGAAATGAATAAATGGGGAAAATAGTAAATATAGTTCAGCTTTTGCATTGGAAAACTGCCACAGGGATTCAGCTGAATGCCCTTTACTCTGGCAAAATATAATGTGTGGTTCCCTGCTTTTAACATCAATTATTTGTTTGATGCACACTGAGCTTTTGAGAGACAGCCTTTGATGTTCGGTGTTAGCTGTGTCTAGTGTGACCCTTGATATTTCTGCACTGCCAGAGAAAAAGTCAGTTGTGAAAACATGGACAATATCCCATTTAAGCTCATTATGTCTGTATTGAATTTTATGTTGTCCTTCTACATATGGTCATTTGTCTTACAAGAACAACCACACAAGAAAACTGAACATATTTGCATTTCTTTCTTTTTTGAACTCTTCATTCTTTAAACTCAATTTAGTCTCCTCTTTACACTCAGCTACCTTACACTCAGCTTTATGAGGCTTCACCAATTGATATTAATAAACTACCTTGAAAGGTTTGGGGACATCACGGATTTTAAGAATTGATTTTGTATCATTTAAGTAAATTTGCATTTTGCATTGACCTCAGTAGATGAATATTCCTAGCTGAAGACAGCAATGCTTGTAACATGGCATAAAGCCCTAAATGAGGAAATGGAAGCTAGTTACCATCCATCTGCCTTGCTATTAGATTAATATTTTTAAATGAAGCTATAAATTAAGCATTTACTAGTATTAAAGTTCTCTGGGTAATAAATCTGTGTTGAAGCATGTTGAACAATGCTGACACTGGTGCCATTCTGTTGTACAAACACAGCATTACAAATAGTTGCAATTTCAGCCTTGTCATGAGGTAGCCACAGGCAGCAAAAGCCTTCCCTACTTTCCATGACCCCAATACTCATTCCATTTCAATATATCCTTGTAAAAATTATTTTCTTATGATAAGACCAAAATGCAAACTTCCAAAGCTCAGTGTGAGTGGCTAGGCTTTTAATTCCAAAGGATATATAGTTTTATTGAACTTAAGTGTAATTGCTTCCCATCCTTTCAGACAATAGTGTGGGAAATAACATTTAGCTGCAAATAAGACATCCAGAAAAGCTGAATGGAAAAAAAAAGATAATAAGCTGTTTCATGGCATTTAATTCATATCATGGATTTGTAGCAGAAAAGCAGAAACCAGCCAGTGGAAAACAGGGTATTAATTCCCTTTTACATTTGAAGGTTGACAGCCCTATCTCACAGCATTCCCGAGCTGTATTTTGGAATGTTGAAAATAGAAAATAAACTTCATAACTTCAGATCTGGACATCTTTAGGAGTTCAGACAGGACCTGATTGAGTCTGTCAGGAGCAAGACATTGGATGAACCGCTGTCAAGTTCACTTAAAACTCTTTGCAGTTTCTTTGACCTCGTGGTTCCATTGAGTTTACTGTTATTTGCAAGCTTTTATGTGTAGTGCCTATAACTCAAAAGGTTGGGTTATAGGAGAGTTTAGCTAAAGAGATTTTTTGTTTTTTTTTTAATGGCCAATTTATTATCGTCAGACTTGAAATGACAGATTTTTTGAAATTCACATTCCACCTTTATAGATTCTTTTCTTCCTTCTAGGTTGAATTGAGATTGTCATGACGTAGTAGAATTGTTTTGATGCCACAGCTGCATCATCCATAAACAGAGATATGGAAACTGACTGGCTCCATTGCTCAGGGTGTACTTTCATAAGGAATTTGTCTGCAGACAGCCCTATAGAACTGCGAATTTGGATATTTATTTGGATGAAACTTCACCAGAGAGAACTCAGGTACTGACTGTTAGGTAGCTGTATTAAACAGATATCAATGGGACTGAAAGAAGAACTGCTGCACTGGCATGTCTGGAGTATGAGATTGACATGTGGCATGAGATTTTCTATGTAGCACTTCCTACAAATATTAAGACTTCAGACATAGATATATTGGCTAAGTTTCAGTGAAGAACCCTCCAGTCCTAGCACTTTTCCTTGCAACGTTAATTTGAGTTTGTTTTTATTATTTCCCTCTCTGGCAATTGTTTCAGTTATATAATGGTCTCTTGGAATACAGAAGCTCCAGAGAACATTAATTCCTCTGTTACAGGAATGAGTTGTTAAATAGATCTTTGTAAACACTCTTGTCCCAGAGAGGGGGCCTGTGGTGCTGCAGCAGCCGGTCACGCATGGGATGTCCCATGCACTACAGTGAGGACATATTAGAGCACGGGAGGTAGCCTGAATATGGCATGGCATAGCTAAGACATCCGAAAGGGTGATGTGGACTAAACGTCCCCATAAGGAGGGTTTAATGTCCAAGGCAAAGCTCTCTGCTTCTGTGTCCTCAACATTTTTAACCTGACACTTGAAAAATGTCTACTCAGGGGTTCGTGCAGTTCCATCACCAAGCAAGCTCAGGACATGGGAAGCTCAGGACATGGGGCTGGATATCCAGCGAGGTCTGGAAGGAGTGCACAAAAAATAGCATACCCACTAGGGAATTAAGATCCCCAAGGAAACGCTGTTTTCCTTGATTGTCTGAAACTGTTTTCATCTTCCTTTATGAGACACAGGAATGTACAAGTTTTCGATAGAGTAGCAGATTATATGTGGTCTACACAGATGACATTTTTAGCTTGGCAAATAGCAGTATAAATATGTGACTAGTGATGTGAAGCAATTTTAAATGCAGTCTGAACAATGAAATGAAAACAAAACCAAAATGAACAACACAAATGAAACAAACACCCTCCCACAAATAAAAAAGCAAATGGAAAGAAGATGCATAATAAACTGAGTAAAACTTCAGGGAAAAGTGAGGCCACCTGTAAAAAACTGTCCCAAGAGACAGAGGCAGCTTATTTTAACTGTGAACACTCTAGAGAAATTTGACTAATCTACCTGCTTAATCCACCTAGTTTGAGTCCAGTGTAGGGTACAGATGTAAGATGGACATGAGATATGAATGTCAACAAAGAATCTGAAAATCTGCAAGATTTAAAGACACTCTCGTTACCTTTCCTCATTTGGGTCAGTTGGTTTAGACTTCTTTACTCAAGTGCAATGGGTATCTGCAGTGAGGATATATTTGACTTGGATACCCTCCAGTGTGCCCACAGCTAGTTCTGTAACAGAATTATCTCTATTACAATAAATATCTTCACATACATTTTAAAGATTTTCCACCCTTAGTCTGAGAACTAGGAATGGGATAAGAGGTCTACCAGAGGCCTGATTTTTAGTGAGAAAAAGACAAAAAGGTACATGCATTGAAAAGCCAATAAATACTTCCAGAGCTACACATTGTTGTGTAGATTTGGAATGTCATCAGGTAGAGGTAAGTACAGAGCTTAGTAAGCATTGGCTTTTATTGAAAATGAATCTATTTCATAAATATTTTTTTCTGTTGCTCTTTCTGAAAAGCTCACGCCATGTTTATCACAATCATAGCAGGGTGAAAAGGTTACATGTATTCTGTTGCATACACTGGACTGTATTTGAGTGCGTGAAAATGCATGTGTGTGTTTACATTTGTATTTGAAGCTTACCTAGGATGTAACCTTTTTTCAGAACAAAACATTCCTAAAATGACATTTGCTTCTTCATATTGATTGGAAAGAAACTTGTATATAAGATGAAGCCAGATGCTTGCTACCATCACAAATCACTCTAGAAAAAAAAAAAGTAGGCATAATTATCTAAGGAAATAATGAAGCTAGAAGTTTGGGGGAGTAATTTGTCAGGTAAATGAATTTCAACATGAACTGTATGAGCATGGAATGATGCCTTATTTGTCACAAAGTTGTTGCCTATTGAGGAGGACAACTGCTTCATAGCTCTGTTTTTCTTTGCTTCTCTCCCTGGCTTTCCCTTATGTTCTTCATTACTCAACACACCCATCTTGAAGTAGACAGTAAAACTTTGAACATCCAAAGTGACAGGTATGGAAAAACCTGGAGCTCAATGAAACAAATACTGATGAAGAAGGAAACTCAGGCCATTATAACATTACCAAAATTCTGCTTCTAACTATTGAAGAAAATAAAGTAGCTAAAGCATATTGCTTCTATTTTGTTATTCTTGCTGAAATATTACTCATCAGTAGGTTTTTAAAAATGCCAAACCTTACCTCAAAACAGTGGTTCGCAGCTTTATTTTGGGTTCAACTTTCAGTTGACCTTATGAGAGGGGAATTGTTCTGGAGTCTGAAACAGTCAGATACGGAACCAGTTCAGAATGAATAAAAAATATTTTTCTAGGTTTTTTGAAAGAAAAATATCATTCCAAATCAATGTATTTTTTTCCAAAATAAGATGTTTTCATCTAAGATAATTACACCCTTCTATTTAACATTTTAAACAATAAATCCTCCATTCTTTTTAAAATACTAAACAATCAAAAGGAAGTGATGCTATGTGGTGATAGCATATGTAACTTGTCAGGCTAGAAATTTGAACTTGTTAATCTGTTTTAGCCAGAACTGATGTGCAATTAGAAACCTCAGAGTTATTACTTTCCAACATCTCTCCAGAGAGTGAGGGAGGAAGGAGCAGAGAGCAGGGACATAGCAGTTTTGCTAGACCTGGCCCTTCACTTCTAAAGCCAAAGCCAATACAAATGTGTAACTTAAAAAGTGTTATTTGCCTTTTAGAATAAATGAACAAATAAATCCAGTGATGAGGTTATGGAAATATAATACAATTCCTCTAAATAGAGCACTGAATAAGATTAATCAGAAGCTTCATTCAACAACAATCAAATTATGTTAGCTTAAAAATGTAAATTTTTCATTTCTGACAGCCTCCTGGTTTCCAGGAATTCAGACTCTGGAATAATATCAACATGTCAGTTAAGCTGCTCAGAAACAGACTTATTTAAGTGACTTCCTGTTATTATTTACCTCTTATGTAAGTTATTATGTAAATAGAAAAAGGTTATCTTAATATACTGGTGAAATATGCCATTCATGTCTGTGTGTGCATACGCACACACATACAAGCTGTGTTCTTTTGTCCAGCTTCCTTGGACGCTGGTTTCAGTAAGTGCTGTGGAAAGGCGTTGCTGCTTCTAAGATCTTGCTGGGTTTTTTCACACTATTATGCTGTGGTTTCTTGGTATATTATTTCATGCTGTTGTATCTCAATCAATCTCTTTCAAGCAAAGCAAAGGTTGTCCATGTTGAGTTCCTAACTGTGGACACTGCTGTTGCTCTACTTATAAACCAGCAATCACATTTTTCCCTGATTTCCCTAATAATAGGATGAATATGTGTGTATGTACACGCTTTTGCAAGGAGAAAGATCTGGATTTGAAATAAAAGAGGCTGGGATGAGTATTTAGATCTGGGAGTCCAAGTATTTTCTAATTAAAAAGGATATATACATAATTTTTCACTTTCACCAAACCTCAGAAGTTTATTGGAGTCTTAGGAATGAGTGGCAGGTGCTAATTTAGTGGAGCAGGAATGGTGTGCAGAGAGAGGAGTACAGCACCAGTGCTTTTGCAGATTACCAAGTAGAGAAGATTTTTGCAAAATAGAAGAATGTAATTAGGGCAAATATGAGTGCAATGGAAGGTATTTTGTATTATATGGTACCCATTACTGGAAACAGTTTCCAGTTTTTCTTTTTAACTTCCATAAATATATTTGTTAAAACCAAATGGGAGTATTAAACAACAGCTAGAGCGAAATGATGCATGCAGTTGTATTTATAGGGTGTTTGTTACCTGTTCAATAAACATTATATTGATGGTAAGATATTCTAAATTACTAATGTCGCAAGTCATAATGTGGGTGTAGCTTTTTTTGATAGCCTGTAGACAGTCATCATCAAAAAGAATGAAAAGCAGTAGTGACAAAACTTCACAGCATTAACAGAAATGACAAACTAAATATTTGGATAAGATTGTTCCTTAAACAAATGCGGGTCAGGGAAGATTCACAATTGGGAAAAGAGCATAAAAGTTTTCAGAATGATATTGCTAATTAGTAGGACTTGAAGCTCTGGTAGGGAAGAGGATGGGAAGAAGGACATAATCCACATTAAAAAGAAAAGGGATAAAGCTCTTGCAAAAGAAAAAATTGGGATGAATGCACCTGGGGATCCAAATATTTTGACACTTAAAAGGACTTTTCTTTTGAGGTTTACTCAAAACGGTTTCTACTGCATTATAAAACCATACTGCTAATTGTTTCTCCCACAATGCATGACAATCAAACCGACTTTTAAATACTCTTTCTAATTACTGCTACTAAAGCCCTTTTAATTATATCAGTACAATGAAACCGTTTCTACTGCAGCTTGCTATAGTAGTGTAGCAAATGACATGTACTGCATTTTGTGCTTTACTGCCTTTTCTGCTTTACTGCATTCTACCATTGACACTAGGTCATTCCCTGAAATAATGTTTCATATAACCCGAGAACCTGCCTTCAGGTAAGCCAGTGACTTTTGGAGGCCCAGGCCTGCAGTGGCTGCAGGATGTTACTAGTAATGCCAGTATAGCTGTGATCACTCATAAATAAAGGGGGGAAAGGATCAGCATGTCCTTGTGTACTCTTTCTGGTCTCCTCTCATGTGAAGGCATGAGTATTTCAGGCTCATTGTAGGTTTGACTGTAAGCCATTACAGCTGCTGTCCTTGAATTCGCTCTCTTTGAATTGAAGCTTTCTCATTATATATCTGTTTTTGGAAATTTCTGGCCTGGCATTGGCAGGGGAGCTCCCCACAGTGTGTTGGGTTAGTGCTGCAGCGAGCCATGAGGGAGCAGGGACCCACCAGGGCAAGCACAGTCAAAAGACATGAACCAACCCCTGTTTCAGATCTTTCTTAATTTAGTATTGTGACCATGTGATGGTTGCAAAAATGGAACAAAGGAATGAGTGATAATATAGTGAAATAGTTAAGCCTCATTTGTTCATGTATTCTCTGGAGAAGAGTATGAAGCTACTGATTGACAGTGAAATCTAATCATTGCTTTGTTCAAAAATAAAGAAATCTATTTTTTTCTCTGTCCTCTGCTGAGTTCAGGACAGCCCAGGAACTGGTGTTCGTGAAGGTTATTGATTATATTTTGATTTACCTCCACTCTATTCTTCTGTTGGTTACGGGGTGCAGGAGCAGCTGTCAGTTCAGGCTTCCTATCTGGTTTTATCACCAGTTTATTGCAAAGGCTTCTGACACTTAGCACTGGATATTCTTTTACAGTTTTTATTGTATACTGCAAGAAATGATTCAAATACAGGATTAAATGAGACAGAGCACTTTTGAGTGGGCACTTTAAGTGTTACAGAGGCTTGTGAGTTGGTGTATAAAAGCATCTGGAGTCTCTTCTGTGCTTACCAAAAAAGGTGGGAGGGAAAAATGACCATCCTGAGACTAAAAAGTCATGTGAGTACAGAAAATATGAAATGTCCAAGATAATATAGGATGCTCCAAATAGTTCTAAAATCATCCAAAGCTGGTTCCACATACATAAAGACCCTCGGCCTTCATATTATTTTAGCAAGCGCTATTTTTATCTGATAAAAATATAATCCAATGGAATAATGTGCAAGATGTCATGCAAGGGATATCTGTTGTTGCCTAGTACATGCTAACATCTGTTTAGCCCATATGGAAAGCTTTATAGCAATCTATATAGAAACAATTCTGCTAACTGAACATATTTTGTTTCTCCTGACTCATTATTTAAAGAACTCCTGTTTGGTATAGCAGCTCCTTCTTTCTCAAAAGCTTCTTCCCTTATTATAACTAATATTTGTCCCTATTTTACTTCTGTTTTGAGCTATTCTTGTTCCTACCAAAGCTTAACTGTGATGTGCTAGAGAGTAGCAGCTTCAGCAGAGAAGCAGACAAGGGAAATAGTTGAGCACCTGAACTTGAGTGGCTAATGGCATAGGGCTGTTCCAGAGTGGGTTTTGGAGGCAGGTCATGCAAGGAATATAAGACCTGTTGTGGCAACTGAGATTTGTTTATTCTGTATCACCTACCTCAGCACTGTGCTTGGCTGTGATGACAATAAGAATGATATGAAACTTGGTCAGTGCTGCTAGACCTTGCTTATGAGAAATTTTCACCCCTAACAAGGTTTCACATTTAAAGGAGCAGAGTAGTAGAAGGGTAAAAAGCACAGAGAGGATTTCATTCCAAGCTTGACTGTGTTTTGTGTTAGACATTTGTCTACAGAAAGAGAAAACAGTCAAAAGTGCCTACCAAAACTGCCAGAAAACAGGGGAGGAGTCCCCAGCAGGTCCCTGACCTTACGATGCTCTGTTCAGGCACGCGACACCCCATTTGCTGTGTCTCGAACCATCTGCCATGGCACGTTTGTCTGCCTGCTGCAAGCCTCGGTCGAGGGCCCCGCAGCCAATGTCAGCAGCTACTTATTCTGCAGGCACAGGGTCGCAGGAGGCCAGGGGTCCTTGCAGGCTGGGTTGACTGCACCCAGGGTGCTGCAGGTGTCCTGGGGACACATGAGTGCCGTACCCTGTGAGGACCCTGCTCTCGCTGTCACAGCTCTGCTTCTGAGAAGGGTGGCTCATGTTTATGGAGAAATGTTTCCACCTTCACTCAATCCCAGCACTTTTTTTTTGTCTGTCCACGATGCCCATTAGCCCACCTGTAGTAATTTTCCATATACTCATCCAGCTGAATGCTCATCCTCGCCATTTACAGATGCTTTTCCAAGCTCCTTATCTGTACATTTTCATGCAGAAGCAAACTCTGCAACAAGAAACTCCGTGACTCCATTGAATGTTTTATTCCTTCACTTAAAAAGTAATATAAAAATATGTTTTCCTTTGGGAAGCCAACTTTTGTCAGCCCTTGCCTCTCAGTTATAGCATACAGCTTCTACTTACATATAGATGATCCCCTTGTAATCTGATCATTTCGCATAAGCATTAGAAAATGCTGACCTCGAAGTGGTGACTACTGTATTTATAAATGGAAAAAAGATTGCTTTAATAACAGATTTGAAATGATTTTTTTTTCTTTTGTGGAGTGTTAGTCTCATAAAGCCCACCCCCCTAACACTCCATAAAAATGCAAATACTGGTTTTTTTCAAGCCTTGTTAATGAATACATTAATTTGCATGATAAAACAATTAACTGAAATAAAATATATAAAACATAAAACATTTTAGATGACAGTTAGGTGTTCTATAATGAAGAGCCAATTGAAACTCTTTTACCAGTTTAGTTTATTGTTTATATTTTAATTAAGTTGCTCGCTAATAGAATATCCTTTCTGTAAGAATAATTTAAGATGTAAACAATCATATCTCAAACCTTTAGCTGAGTAATTATGTACATTTTAATTTTAGCTCTGGGGAAATTTTAGGACTGCTCTTTGGAAAATACTTTCTTTGCTAATTGGCTGCCTGGAAACATTATTAAGTCAACCACAAAACAATAGAAAACTAAAGAAAACAAGAAATGCCAGCCCTTCTGAAAAATAATTTTTTTAAATTGAGGAGAACTTGCATTAGTTCTATGTGATATCAATGGGAATTACTTTTGCCTGAGTCATACGTGGGAAGATACTGCAAAGAATGAATAGGAGAGCTGTAGCTTTGTGTGACCTGAGTGGAGGAATGAACTCGAAGAGGATATTTGTAGGAGAGGTGCACACTAGAGGGTGCTAGTATTTAGCATCATTACTATCATTTGTATTCTTTGGCTATTAGGAAATAATCAGAGGGCTGTAAAGAGTTTCCTAAACAGTGTGGGACCAAACAGAAATTTCTGCCCAGTGTTTGCTATGTTGTTCTCATAGGATGCTTACATTTTGGTGTTTAGTGGACTATTTCAAGCACTGTTTATCAAATATTTGTGGCATGATTTGTTCAAGGCTCTTCCCTTTATTGGAGTGATAGACTTTGCTTGGATTTCAGTAAAATTTGAATTTTGAAATTAGGCACAGTATTTCCTCTTTGCTCACCACCCTTCTCTGCAGCTGCTCTTTCTTTTTCCTAATTTTTTTCTCTCATAATTTAATCTGTGAGCGTGCTTACCTAGTCATGTTACCTCAGGATCTATGAGGGACTGTGGGATGTGTGATGCCTGACAGATCTGGTCTGCAACACAGAGCACAGCTGCATTTGTTGTGTTTTCCCTGCCTTTGTCTCACCCCACGCCTCCCTCTGTCTTTCCCAATACTTGCGCTCTCTCTCAAGATTCGCCTTCCGTGTTTGGCTGCTGGTGGGTTGCCAACCTCTGCTGTCTCCTAGAGGAACCCTTTCTCTTGTATCTTTTGCAAATCATGCGCACCCGTCACAGGGCAGCACAGCAGAGACTGGCCCAGAAGCTCAGTACTAAACAGTCTATCTGATAAAGCTGCTGATGGGTGAGGCAAGGGCATTTTTTTTTCTTCTTTCCATTTAGCCTCAGTCAATTGCTGTCTAATTACTGAGCACCTTGTGTACTGAACCATACAACTGGCCTTTTCAGTGATCTTGTAATTCAGTTACTGAATCATACTGACCCTTCTTTTTATCTTTTTCCTGATGTATTTATAAACATGCTATGCTGTGCCTGAGATAGAAAAAGTTATAAAATAACTTGAACTTCACAGATGATGAGAAATTTCAATTCTCAGTGGCTTTCTTGTGTTTTCTGCAAAAATATATAAGGCTCATCTATGACTCCACTGTCTTCTACCACATCACACTAGTATTGCATATGAACTGAAAGGAGGACCTCTTTGATAGTCTCCTGTTTCAAGGCAGTGCTGAACTTTAAAATGAGCTATGTATGCAAAGATACAAGAAAGTGTGTTATACAGGGAAGTAGTATAGCAAAGAAGCACCCATCAGCATTTAGCTTGCAAGTGTACATGCCAGCATTCAGTTAGGTGCCATGCAAGGTGAGATCCACAAGCTCAGCAATGTAGATGCTAAACCCAGAAGTACCAGCTAAAATGCTTGGTTTCAGAGCAACGCTACTATTAGTCGGGGTGTCACCTAAATATGTGACTTCTCATTGCGGGCACTACGTATAAATGTTTTCTCCTACATATCAAATCTTGGGATTGTTCATTCACAATTTCCCTCCTCTGCCTCAGTGCCTGTCACTAACGAACTTCATGGGCATTTGAAAAGTTCTGTCCATTTGGAAGTCTTTTCCACCTAACTACAAGGACAAATAATATAGGGCTTAAAAATCCATCTATTTTGCTTAACCCAGCAGTCAAAAAGCCAGAGCTTGTCTTAACAAAGAACATTCAGAGTGTACTTAAAAAACTATACTTATGCTGTTCTCAGTCATGTATTGCTATGACCTCCAGCTTCTAATGGGAGCACACTCTTTTAGGGCATTGTCAATTTTTTTCTGCATGAACTTGTTATTGTACTTAACCATTGTAAAAATACTTATCATCTGCTTTTTTTGATGTTTGTGAAGTTTTGTGCTGTAGTGACTAAAAGTGTATGTATTCTAAATACACCTAGTATTATACTAATATATTATATGAGTATGCTGAAGCGAGCACAGAGGAGGGCAACAAAGCTGGTGAAAGGCCTGGAGAATAAATCTTATGAAGAATGATTGAAGGAGCTGGTACTATATTTGGTTTGAGTAAGAGGAGGCCAAGGGGGGACCTCATCACTCTCTACAACTACCTGAAAGGACATTGTAGAGAGGTTGGTGCTGGTCTCTTCTCACAGGTAATTAGTGATAGAACAAGAGGGAATGGCTTCAAACTGCAACAGGATAGGTTTAGGCTGGACATTCAGAAAAAAATTTTCACAGAACGAGTAATCAGATATTGGAATAGGCTGCCCAGGGAGGTGATTGAGTCACCATCCCTGGATGTGTTTGAGGGTCATTTAGATGTGGTGTTGGGGGATATGGTTTAGGGGAGAACTTTGTAGAGTAAGGTTGATGGTTGGACTTGATGATCCCAAGGGTCTTTCTAACCTGAATGATTCTGTGATTCTATAAATACCTAGTATTGTCAGCCTTTCACTTAAAACATAGGGTTTTAATTGCACAGAAGCTAAGCAGATTAAAATAAAGACTTGGGAGTTTTCTGGTGAATTGTGGAATGCCACATAGATATTCTTGCATTTCAGAAGATTCTCACAAAATAGGCATCCTTGGAGTGAGGAGGAGGGAGGAATCCTGCCAGAAGACTGCTTCAATTAACTTAACAGATATTTTGTCACTGCAAAATTGTATCCTTGGAAAAATGTTAACAAATGCGTAGTGAAAAACTACGACTCCAAAATGCTCCCCTGATTCATTAACTTGTTATTATTTTAGTTCTAACAGTAGTTTTCCCCATAATTTATATTTCCTTCTTCAGTACCATTAATAGCCTGTGATTAAATTGATTCTACTCTTCCTCCTTGAGCTTTGACAACCAAAAAATTCTCTCACCAAAGAATGTAGCAGTGCAAATTTGGGCACTTCATTATTTTGTCTCTAGTAGTTGATCAGAAATTGTTGTGCTTTTGTTTGAGGCTTTTTTTTAAGAAAACAGAACTTCAAATATGTTAAAGTGAATGTAGTCAGAAATGAAATGCATAACATTATTGTACTAATGGCATCTGCTGTGGCTTGGCCTCTGTATGAAAAATATGAGAGGAAGTGGCTTACGATACCACATCAAATGCTGGTCTTTACCCTTTTATCACAGCAATCATCCTTTCTCCCATAGTCACCCTCTATTCCCACCTACGCAGTGTTTTCCCTTTTGGAGGGCAGGCACAGCAGCCTGTTCTGGCCTAGAAGACACATGACACTGATGGGTTTGTTTCTAGTCCAAGGGCCAGGAGCTGCATGTACTTAAGCGATGCCATGATTTTCCTTAGCTGCCTTAAGAATTTCTACATGGCATCTTTCTCTATGTAAAGACATGCTCTATGATGATGCTGAGCAGTGATCCTTTTCCCTTCCTGATTTTAGTGTGGTCTCTTCCTTCTCCCGTTGACTACAGAGCTTTCTCTGAGAGGTTTTCAGACCATTTTGGAATAAGTGTCTGTGCTCCAGACCACACGGCAAGCACTGCTGTTATCATGGGCTGGAGGGTATCCTTTATAGGATGCAGCAAAGGGTTTGTTGATGTTAGCTGTAAAACGTAAAGCTTGTAAGCATGCTTTTGTAGCTTACAATGACAATCCAAGATTCACGAGTCTCAAGATAACTCAAGAATGTCTTTAGGGGCAAGGAGGCAGAATATCTCCCACTGGCATTAAGGCCTAGGAGCACAAATTAGTCTGACTTTTCCACATGCAGACTGGGGTGGTAATAGCAGCTATTTGCCCTTCTGATTTCTGGACATAAAAGCAAGACCCAAAACAATACCAACTTTTTCAGTCCGCTTTCAGGCTGCTGGTGACTTGAAAGGGTTGGCACGGCTGGTGAGGGGGAGCTGCAGAGCACACTGGGGACACAGGTTAGGTTGGGTAGTTACTAGAGCTTCATCAGTGTGATAGCTGCTACCTCTGCTGGGGTTTGCAGGCTGGTGAAAAGGTATTTTGAGGGAAACTGAATTGCATATATCTGAAGAAATATGGAGGTCTTCATGGCCCTCCCTGGCTTTAAATTTTTCATTGACTTCATTCTTGTACCTCCTTTGACAGTTTTTTAAGGCAGAATTGAAGGATTTTCTGTCTCATGTTCTGCTGTGATCCTGTGGAATTTGTTGATCCCCATAGAAACATCTGGAGTGAACTGTTTGGCAGTCATGTGCCAAAACAATCATGTAGCAACACTTCACTGTTCCCCCTGCTCTTCAAGAGCTGCAATCATGGAGACTCCATAAAAATCATACCTGATGGTTTCACTAATTTCTTCCCTGGGTCTGGTACTGTACAGCAAAAGACATTAGGTGTTTCAGCATTATACTTAGAGAAATCTGTCAGTGATGCTGGATATGACCTGCTGCCCTGCTAGTGATTTTGCTGACAGATGCCTATCAAAAACTTTGCCTTTATAAAATATTCTGCAGTATATAATGAAAAAAATTAGAAGGATCTGAAGGCATAAAGTAGTTTTTTATTTCCAAGGTTTTATTATGAATGATTTGTTATGAACGATTTATTATGAATCACTCCCTTGATTTACATCCAGCTAGTCTGATTTATACCCATTTATTGTTTACTTTTGTTTATATGTAATCTGATGTCTGATCCTGGTTATCTTCTGTTAGGGCCAAGAGAGAATAACAAAATTGTGATGCAAAACAACACAAATGCTTAATTCTTCAAAGTCACCATTTTTCATGCATTGCAATGAATATAATAGAATAATGCAATAACTTGTGTGAGCCAAAATGACTGTAATTCTTCACTTTTTCATTTAATCATTACAATTGCAATATTCTTAGTTTATTTAATATTTTCCATTAAAATGGAGATTTACCCCATAAAGCCGTACTGGACTGCTCAGAAAGAAACCACTAATAATAATTCTTAAGTGATCAATTAATAATGTTCACACTCTAAGCCTTTTAAAATCAGTTATTCCTCACACTGCTTCTGGGAGATGTATGGGTAAATACATTGAGTCTATATAATTATTATGAAATGCTGTTAACTGGAGCTGAATAAATGAAAAAAGTTCAATTTTCTAGTAGTTTTCTGAATTCGTAAAAGCTGAAATTTAAAACCACAATGTGTCAGCAAATAAAAACAAATATGTTAAAAAAACCACATTTCCTTCAATCCCAACTATGATTTTCAATCTGGATTTTAGGCAAACTTTCTTCTTTTGGGTTTCATGCAATTATGTCATTACAAATGACATAAAATAGCAGATCACCAGCCTACCAGTTAAGGGACATTAATGCTGATTCAAGTGGGCATGTTGGTATAGAGACATATTAAGGTATTCTGTGTAAAAAGCTACCTAGACACCTCAATATTAACTTGAAATAGTTTCTGTCTTATTGTTATCAATTTGATATTTTTAAATGGTATTCTCCTGTATAACTTCAAGAAAGTTTTTATGATCTGCCTGAAAAAGTAATAGTGGCCTGCCAAAATAGTTTTCATCTCTTAAAATCTTCATGTGAGTAAAACAGCCAGGAAAATGAAAAGGGAGGCTCACTTCTCAGTTCACAGATAGATTTCCTGCTGTACTGCGTGAAATATTGCATGGAATACTTAAGCTGGATGTAGTTTGCACCGAACTGTCAGCACAAACTGTCTTGACTGATGCAGACCTGATACAAGGTGCTTGGCAAATTACAATGTCCTGACTTTGACTTCTGAAAGAAGAATCCAATTAATATCTAATCACTATAATTCAAGTATACATTTTCCATGTATTTTCACAATTTAGTTGGAAATGCTTAATCCTAGAATGTATTCCCGGTTGTGCACATACCAAATATTTTCCTGACCGCCATCTTTCTATTTTGTATTTCCTCCTTTTCTTTAAACTGGAAAACCTGACTAACCAAATATTTGGCAGAACATTGGAAGAAGATTATAGTTGCCTGTATGTAATTCATGGCACAAGGAATGTCTGACTTCTTGGACTATATAGCTGTCAGGGGTTTGTTTATGTGTTTTGGGATGTTAGGGGGTTTTTTAAGAGAACAGTTGAGAAGAAAGACGGATTGTGGCAGAATGTAGAGAGGAGCTAAATTGTATAAGAGGTAAGAGTGGTTAATGAGGTAGCAGGACATAAGAGCAACCCACTGACCTGTTCAGGGTCCTGGCTGGGACTTAGGAGAACCCTTTTTCTTTACAGTCCCTTCGGCTCCATGCAGCAGAAGGCCCTCTCTTACTCCAATAATCAGAGTGATGGAAACAAGTCCTTTTCTTTCTTCCCTAATCACTGGTTGCAGAAGCGCTTCCTTAAAATAAAATGAAATATCAGTGTTGGAAATAATCTTTAGGGAGCTGAGAGAGCTATAGTTTATCTTTGAGAGGGGAAGGCAGCAGATACAGTTGCTCTCCACAGCATCAAGATAGCTGTTAGGCGTTTGAAGCCAAATTGTTTTTTCCCTTTGCCATTTTCAATGTGTATCTTTGCACATAGTGCTGACCAGGTGTCTTCAAGTTGGAAACAAAATCCTTTTCATGTTTCTGTAAAGGAAGGAAATTTGAGGCTGTACAACAAATTGGTTTTATAGGAGATTTATTGATAAAATTAAGTGTATGGAGATGGAATTGATTTTTAATAAAATAGAGCCCTTGAAGTAGTAGTATAATTCCAGCCTATCTCTCCTGTGACTTGAACAATTGGCCTCTAAGAGTCTTCACACAACTGATACCAAATCAGCTGATGCACCTCACTTTGCTCCTTGTGGCTGACTCCCTTTAGGGTGGAGAGACCTCCTTCCCCAATGATAGGTTCAGCAGAATACTTAAGTGGTGAACTGTCAGTCATATTGAATTATATTCCCACTCTAAGAAGAAGCTGTGCTTTGTCATTGTGGAAGAACACTGAGAGGGAAGTGAAAAGGGAAAGAAGGGAGGGAAATGTGAGAGGGGACATTTTGTATTAGTGTTATCACTGGTACTATAAAATTACTGATGGTATTGAGGGTTCTTCCATTCATACTACCTTTACAAATACTAAATTCACTTTAAGTGGTGTGAGTGTTCCCTTGCTGAGCCTTTATATGCTGAGTTTCTGCCCAGAGAACATTTTTATGGTTAAGTCCTTAATAAAAAAATTTCTGCAAGAAATGCTGTCAGAGATTTAACTAGAACACCATGAATAAAGTTGTGAAGGAAAGTCTGTTGAATAGAAAGTCAATACTGTGAAGCCTGTTTTGTGTGGAGTAATTCCCCCAATACTCCTACAGTATTAAAACAATTAAAAATCAGTGCCTCATGAGAGGAAAAAAAAAAAAGGCCTGTAGTCTGCTGGACATCTAGAAGACCAAGGTGTGTCGGTGCTAATTATATTCCTCTTGGCACCCATAATCCATATTGTTCATAAGCTTTAGCAACATCCATGTCCTGCTTAGGATTCCTTTCACATTCCTCTGCCACATTCTGCAGCCAGCACATTATCTGCAGAGGCAGGAGCAACTACAAACAGTTCCAGAATGGAGCAGCCCAACAGCTGACCTGGGAGATGGCAACTGTTTGCTGAAATTATTAAAAGAAAAAAGTGCTCACAGCCCCCCAAACATCTCCCCAAGAAATACACATATTTTGCAGGTTTCTGGCCTCTTCTGCAGGCAATCATCATTGCAAATCAAGACTAGAGGGAAATGAGGAGAGATGGTCTGTCAGCATCATTTGTATTTCTGTTCTTGCGCTCTTTGGAATGAAGGATAAGTGAATGTGTTCATGTTCCAAAAGTGTAACAAGTAATCATTTGCTATATAGGGATGACATAAAAGGGGGCTTTAGCCAGATTAATTCACATAAAAGCAGTTGACAATTGCTAACTCTCTTTCATGACTAACACAAGATCGCTAGTGTTGCAATTATTAATGCTGTGTCTGATTTGCGGAGTTCCACTTTATTGATTTTGTTTTGATTGGAGTAAGGACAATTGCCACCTTGGGAAACAAAGTTGTCCTTGAATGACACTATTTAAGTATTATATTCCCCTAAACTTTCATTAAGCCTCATGCTTTAATTAAACCTAGGTATTACCATTAAGCGTTGGAGGTCCTAAACCAGAAGAAGTAGAAACTGGACATATCTGAGGGCCTTTTTCCTCTTGCTAGAAAATGTCTAATCACTGTTGAAGAAAGAAGCCAATGAGGGTTTTGAGGTTTTTTTGAGAGATCAGCTACATTAAAATGTGACTTTTTTTTTCTATGCCTTTGTTCTTGATTGTTCATAAAACACTTCTCATTTTTCAGAGCAAAAATTTTTCATATGTATGCATGTCTATTGCTGTTGTGGTTTTTTTACTCCTCTGTGAATGCTAATGAGCTTTGGGGCAAAGGAGGAAGCCAGTCTGATAGGCTCCTGCTCTGGATTCAAAAGGTCTAGGCTCTGTTTCAGTTACTTACCTGCTGCACAATGTTGGACAAATAATCTCCGTTCTTCTATTTCCTCTCCTGCCCATTTTGCTGCTGCTTTAGTTTCTTTTTAATGAGAACCTTGCCAAGTTTGATTAAGTTTATATATCATTGTTTTCTTCCTTGCCGTTGTTACAGGCCACTGTATGGATTTTGCATGACATCTTGTATTAACTTCTCTAATGGTTTTGCCATGTCCCACATACCTCTGCCAATCACCACATTGCCACTTCTCACTCATCCGCTTCTTTTGGCTCTACCACACTGCTGTCATCCAATATTCAGCTTATGTGCAGAAAGAGCAAAAAGTATCTCCTTTTTTGGGTATAGGGCTTTTTATCTGTGGATCTAGAACTGTTTAACAGTTCACATCTCCATTTCCCAGTGTCATGACAGTGGTGCAGAGAAAAAAGGCTGACTTCCCAGGGTCACATAGTCAAGTTAAGGGCAGAATAAAACGCTAGAAGCAATCGTATGGCTTGTCCTGCTGGTGGAAAAGTCTGCGTACAGGAGATACTTGATGTTTTACATAGCTCATGTTTCCTAGGATGAGCAAGACCAATAAGAACACATTTACTTCTGTCTTTGCACATGTATCATAATTGAAAAGTATTTTGCTAATATTTTCTGCCTGACACATCTGTGCCTATTTAGGAATTTATCCTTCTACAGCAAAGTAGCTGTTGTTGAGTCAGCAATTTCCTAATATGATGTAGTAATAAAGAACGTAAGATATTTTGGCAAAAGAATTTGCTTAGCGTATGCTGTTTTATGATTAGAAGTGGCACCTGGACTCTCAGATAAAGTGCTTGAAGAATTTAGATAACATTGTGTTTTGTGCCTTTTTGCCTCCTAAAAAGTGACATATACCTGTTAGAATAGAGATCTTAACTACAAATTCGCTTTGGTCCAGTGAACTCTGGAAAAAATAGGGAGATTCTGTCGCCCATTATTACTTATTATTGCTCACTCAGGTGAGCAGACTCAAACATGGCACTTTTGGCGTTTAATTTACCAACACAGCTATCTGTAGAGAATACAACAATATACATAATGAGACAGCCATAATCAGAATTTGCTAAGGTTTATTAACACCTTATCAGGACTTTGGAAGGCTCAGCACATATGCACTCTTTTTGCATTATCTCACTTCATGAAATTTGAAAACAACCTAAGTTAGGTGCTATCCATGGCTCATTAGCTCCTCAGAGCTTTGACAAAGAGTCATTGGTCAGGTAAATCAACAATGTTAACAAGTAATGTTAACAAAATTTGAGATTTAGTTCTTAATTATATGACTACATTTAGGGATAGATGCAAAAGTAGTGTCCTGGCTGCAGAGGAAGTCCGTGTTTATAGAATTATCCCTGGGTAATAGCAATTAATATGTGGAGGCTAAAGGACTATATTTTTTCCAGTGAAGTCAAGTTATGAAGAAACAAAATGCCATGTATTACTTTTTTTACTAATAGTAGGGACTGATATTTTAACTGCTGTTTGAAATCTAATTCTTAAAAGACTACAGCAGATATAGCCTGGTGTAACTGGAAACAGTTATGATGGTAACAGGTAAAATACCATGTAATTTATGGCAGTTTCTATTGGAAGGAGAATTCTGGCACATACAGAGAAGAGGAGCGACCAAATGAGTTCAGGCTATAGGACAGCATTACCTTCTTGGGGCTATGATAGATAAGTGTGTTTCCAATGGAGATACCAATATCCCAGAAAGTGAGTATGGCCTTTGGATATCCCAGGCTGTGAGTGGGAAGAGCAGGTTTGGGTTTGGATCTCTTGGGAGTGAACCCTTCTAAAATTTTGCTTTCAGATTAAATCCCAAGACAGATTGGGCCTGCTGTCTTATACTGACATGCCTACATTGCTGGGAAATTTAATTTCTCTATTACAGTTACGTCATTTTGAACATATCACCTAGTCAACGTCTCCACCTTGACCTGGCAGCAAGCCATGGGGTGTGCCTACAATGGAAGGCATTATAGATGGCCCCAAGTGGCTGCTGGGACAGTTCTAGGCTGGAGGCATTGCAATTGCACCCTCCAGGTGTGATATTATTCTCATGCTACTGAGCTGATGTCTCTGACTCTGTTAGCTTGGATCTCCCTGCTCTACTGTCCACTGTGTAGCAGGGGCTTGCCCTTGAACAGGCTGCCCAGGAAGTGGTGGAGTCACCATCCCTGGAGGTGTTTAAGAGAGATGTGGCACTTCGGGACATGGTCAGGGAGATGGGATGAAGGTTGGACTTGATGATCCTAGAGGTCTTTCCAACCTAAATGATTCTATGATTGACTCTCTTTCTGCAAGGCAGGATTCTCACTCAGTATAGAAACATATCACAGAAGCTTCCCAATGATTACACAAAATAAATTCAATCAATTTTCCCTAATACAAGGGTTCCCTGTTTTAATTGTTCCTTCTAATGCCTGCCTTTATCTAGCAGTCACTGGCCAGAGCTGCTGGCATTTTTATTATTATAGAGTGTCTCCTGTTCCCAGCAAGCCACTGCTGACTGCTCTGCAATCTAGGTCCAGCTTTCTTAGGAAAATGAATCAGTCAATATTGCCCAGTATTCAGGGCAGTGGGTTACCCTTCTGGGTACTACAGCTAGCCAGTGCCAAATGTTGCCCCAGCCCATAGCTGCCCAAATCCAAAGAAAGCAACTTAAGACTTCTTTAATTTCTATAGTTTTGTATCATGTATCAATGCAAATTATCCATTCTTCAAGTGCTTTTTTATTTGGGTAATTACTTTCTCTGTATCTTAATTACACATAGAATGGCACTGTTTCATTCATGCTACCATTGCACGTCGTCTTTAGATACTGCCCCATCTGCACATCCTTCTCTCCCCAAGTGTTTTTTCCACATATTTGTTAGTCTTTTATGGATTGCAGACATCCAATATCTAACTTTGCCATCTAGCTCTCATTTTGCACACTGGGAAACTGCCCTGTACTTCTGTTACACAGCTACAGTAATTACATTAATATTTTCAGGCCTGTTTTACGTTATGCCCTGTGCTCTTGGCCCTTCTTCAGGACTTGCAACACACCTTTTGCCTCCTGTAAAGTTTTCTCCTTTCTTGTATCATTCCCTTGACTCCAAGGGAGTCAGTTGTTCCTTCCTATCAGAGAAAACCTGAGGCTTTGGTTCAAGACACAGGGTGTATATTTACAGGTGAACTCACCTTCTGGTGTGTATTCCCAGGCTACCTTTTTAGTCTCTATAGAGTGCTTTCCTGTGGAAGTCTGATTTTGGGCAGTAGGAGATGTTTGTTTTACTTACTTTTTGGTTGTACCCTTGACTTTGACTCCTATATGTTTATAACATGATTTTACCTCACCATGCCAAGGCAGTTACTGGGCCTATGTTCCTTGTAATATCTCAATTTTACCGTGTGAAATTACCTAGATCTTGCAAGAACTGCCACTGAGATTTTTTTGAGGCTTGACAATAGCTTCAGCTGTGCATTAAACCTGAAAGTAAGAACAGACATTTACCTGATTTGAATGCTGACAGCTTAGCATATCTGTGGCCAGCCTTGAGAGAGGAACATCAATACAAATGACTTTGTATTGTCAGAGCAGTGGGCAGGGATTAAGTCAGTAATACTGAAGCATTGATATTAACTACAGTCATTGATAGTCAAATCATAATTGCTCTGTGCTTTCCAGGCTTGTACCTTTTTATTTCCAAGTACGATTGTTTTCCGAAATCATGCTTGAAGAGTGAAGTGAAACTTGACATTAAATTTAATAAACTGCATTGACTTTGCAGGAGCAAATACAGTTCAGCCTCAATAGGTCTGCACAGCTCCGTGGCTACTACCACTGTGCTGGGTGACAGAGAATACGTCTGGTGCTTCACAAATCACTTGATAGAGAGCAGAAGCAGGCAGCCTGCTCCACATCTTAAAAGATAATAGATTTAATCTTTTTCAGATGTGTTGCTTCACATCTGAAATGGAATCCTTCCTAAATAGTTAACGGAAATTCCATGTATGCCTTTTCCTTGTAATTCATGTCACTTTATTATTGTGTTAAGAGTCTCTTGACCTTCTTTGGCCTGCACATAATGATTGTATTGACTTAGCTGTTCAGCCTGTCACCCACCATAATCCCAAAGTCTTTTTCAGGAGAGGTACTATCCAGCCAGTTCTGGTCTGTACCATTTTATGAAGAACACGGCACTTTCCTTTTATCTTGCACTGCCAGGTATCATGTCAGATTCTCCCTTTACTTTGGTGCCACCTGCAAATTTTTTGAGGGTGCTGCTGTGTCATCCAGCTTGATGATGAAGATAATGAAATCAAAGTCCTGGCACCAGCCTCTAGGATGCTTTGGCTGCTACAAGCTACAGTCAGTAACCAGTGGTGAACTGTCAATTGCTGCCTTCTGAAACCTGGTGGTTCAGCACATTTCCAGCCTATCAAACTGCTTGCTCATCCAGGCCATACTTCTCCACCTGGCAAATGAGCTTGCTGGGAAACAGTCCCAGAGACCTGGTGGAGTTAAGACTTTTGGTTCTCATAAGTTTTGCTGTTTTAGTATATGTTAACTTTGAAAACGAGGCAAACTTCAACTTCTTTAAGGATTTTTAGAACATCAGAGTGCCATTGCAGGAATATTAATTCTTAATGAAGCTGAAATATTATAATATTATAATGAAGTACAATATGAAAAATGTCTCTTCCTGATATTTTTAGATGGATAGCCTGAATGATATGAGAAAGTGTGAGGCAAGGGTACCTGCTAGTTTTTAATTAATAATTGAAATTGAAACATTTAACCACAGTAGCATCTTCTGATGGAAAATAATTTTATCAAGGACTGAGCAGTTTAACAAATATATAATCCAACACAACTAAATGTATACATTTTCCTATATGAATTAATAGTGTTAGTTTTAACTTACACAATTTCATGCTTCTAAAAAAACCCCCTGTCTTTTCAAACTGTTCTGTTGCTCAGAAAATGTTGTCAGTAGAAACCATTGCTGAAGAAAAATCTGTATTACTTCTCCAGCACTAAAGGAGTCTAAACTAGAGAAATTGAATTAACTTGTATTGTTTAAACTGAGTTTTACTGATCAGAACTCCAGTATAACACATATAGTTTGAATAGTTTCTATTTAGGTAACATTTCTAGAAGGTTTCAAGGATGTTTGACAGGCTTGACTGAACAAGAGTAAATAAAAAGGATAATGAACTTAATAATAATTTATATAATTGAACAACTTATTTTGGAATTTGATAGGGATGGAATGTCTTCCACTTTTGGAAACTGATGGATATTTGTTTGTGATAGCTGGAGGAGACTGACTTTGTAGAGTAGCTCTTAAAGAACTCTCACTAGATCTGATGTGCAACTTCAGTTCTGTGTCAGAGGGAAGACATAACCTACAGTTTGGTACCAAATACCCCCAAAGTTGCATCCGTTCCATCATCCTTGTGTAGTATAATGAAAATGATTTCAACTGGACTGTGCAGTTGAGGATACGGCCTCTCTGGTTCTGGACAACTTTGACCCTGGCTTGTTCATCATTCTGTAACCTTTTGGCAATTGCTGGATTTGGGTATTTGGTGCATTCTCTTTTTCACTCTCCCATTACTGTTAAATTAATGATAAACAGTTCTAAATGTAGAAATGTAGAAGTGTAGAAATGTTCTGAATGTAAGAAAAGAATTGAAGAAAATGAATCTCTTTATCCATTCCTTCTTCTCCTTTTACTTGAAGTAAAAAACAAAATTTTCAATGCTTTGGTGATTGTAAGTGGCTGAATGGATTTTCTGCAAACTTTAAAAATAATTTTTACCTGTAAGCAACCTGAGCAACCAAGCAAAAAGATATACTGCATAAATTCTGTCTAGGGACTACAATAACCTTTCAGACAGATTTTTCTGATGAAAATTGCTTTCCGACAATTTGTCTAATGTTATGATTAGCTTTGAGGGGTTTGGGAAAAGTAGAAAGTTTTTGCTGTGGTTATTGTTTGTTTGTTTTCTTTGTTGTGGTCACTTAACACTTTGATTGTTAAAATAACCTTTTGCTTATTGTTGCTTTTAAATATTTGTGTGCCTATTTATGTCTTACAAAAAAGAAAAGTGGATTTATCTTGTTAATAATACAAATTGAGGTGTTCATCATGTGCATTTAACAACATCCAGAAAACGTGAACATGGTGGCATACTGTGGAGAGAGTTTAGGAAAAAATACAGCGGTGGGAAGCCTCTATAATGTTCTCAGCTTTGAGCGCTTTCCTCTGTCTTCTCCTGTACTGAGCCTAAGTGCTTCCAAAAACATGCTTCTCTGTTGTGCCTTCATCTATTTCTGCATCGTCTTTAAAGATACTGAGTCGGTTGTTGAATGTAGCACTGTCTTTCACAAGTAACAATTGATCCAATCTTCCTTTTTGTAGCTCTAAGTGGTGCCACTATATAATCTTTAACATACTACTTATGTGAAATTATGGTGCCCAAGGCTAAGTCGGCATATATCAAGTTGATGGTTAATGGGACTTTCTGCATAGAGCACCAGTGGTTATTAAAAAGTATTTTGTATGTGAAATAGTTCTACATTAATATAGAAGACATCCCTTTTCCTTGCTATACTGGGTGTTTACATTGGGCTTGTAGAATTATTTGTATTCACTTATATATACTGCAGGCCGTTGAATTTGAAATGCAATTTAGAGGATTTTGCCTTGAGACTTACCACTGCATTTGTGCTTGGTAGATAGAAGAAAAGGTAAGAGGGTAAGCTTTTGAAGAGTGAGAGCTAGCAGATTATAAAATAAAAAGTGAAGTCTATTAGGCTGAAAAATAAATTATGGAGGTGACACCAGCAAGACATCACTGGCAAAGGGAGAATTAAGAAACCTCCACATTCTTTTCTACCTAACTTTTATAAATTTGTTAAGTTTTGAGTGTTTGAAGATTGAGAGGTTCGTTTGAGGTGGTTAAAAAACTTTAAATGACAAAAAAAATTAATTAATATGGGTTATTCAATTAATTGTAATTTACTTTGTAACAATGGAAATATTGGAAAGCTAGTGAGACTAAGAATGGCGTTTAGAAATGTAATGAAACCATTCACTAAGAGTCTTAATTAAGCACCAGACTGTATGCGCTGCCCTTTAGTAACAAGTCTTTTTAACTTCATTCTTCAAAAGAAGTAATTGCATCATTTTTCAGGGCTGCTGCAATACTGTAGCAAAGGGCCCAAATCATTAATCATCGTAATGCAGCATAAGTGATTTCAAGCTTGTGTTTTTATGATGTGTGTTCAGCTCATTGAATATGAACCTTCCACTTCACTTATTCCTGTACGTTTGTATATTAACATATCTACATGTTGATTTAGATTTGCAAAATTTAATGTGCCTAGGTACAGTGATAGCAGTTATCCATTTTCTAGAGCTCTCTACATTTCAATGTGTTTATCTGCACCCAGGAAGTTCTTTATTCGAAAAAATCAATTTTGCATGTTTCTGCTCCAGTACAAAATGCTTCTTTATATTTCACAAAGATAAGTTGGTGTTGAGAATAAATAGCTGCACTCAGGCACTTGTTCTGCAGTTGAAAGATTTGGATTCCAAATCTAATGTGACTCTGGGTTATCTGAAGAGTGGCTGATAGCACAGCCACATCATTACTCATAGCTCTGATACTCAGTTCAAATTTAGGAAGATTTGTGGCTGATGTGTTTTCAGACAAATATTAGCTTGTTTTTCCAGAGACAAAAGATTAAGTTCCCAATACGCTAAAAAAAGTTTCTGTAAAGACAGTAGAGTTTTTAACAATAACTTGTTTATAATTATTGATATATAAAATTATATTTTAAAAGTTAATTAAGCAACCTATTGGAATTTCCATCTAAGCATGCAAGCAAATGCCATTTTTTGAGTGTTGTACCGATACTGTCCCTGAAACATGAGTACAAAAGTCTGAAATGCAGTTACAGTGTATTTTTACCATTATGTCTTTTTCTAGTGTCTTCTTTTCGTCCTTCAAATCTGCAGCTCAACTTCTAATATTGATTAAATGGCAATGCTCTTTGCTGTAATCAAATTATTCAGTTAGTCCTGAAATAAAAAATAATTGAAATAAAAAGCTAAACCAATTTTGTTATACAGATGAATAAATTGATACTCATATATGATTTGGCTGTGAAAACCATGTCAATGGCATGGTTTTGTGTGAACAGTATTTGTTAGCGCATGAATGTGGAACAGAACTTGCAAAAATTTTAGTCCATTATTTTGTATGTATTTATAAATAAGTGTAAATAAGAATATTCTATGCAACTTCTCAAAGAAATGCAGAGAATGTATTATTTCTTTGTACAGTTTTGATCCTTGTGGATAGCTAGTGAATCTAAGCAGATTGTAATTTTTGGTTAAGGAAGCATTATGTCCCTTTTACAAAGGAAACTGAAGCAGAAGTGAAATAATTTCCCCAGTGTTTCATATGGATTCTGTTGTACTGATGGAATTAAGTAAATTAATCATTGTCTTTAGATGTAAAAAATGGATTTCACTCTTCAAGGGTGAATACAGAAGAATTTTTTTCTTTCTACATATTTGATCTATATCTGTGCTGGTGAATTGATCTTTGATTTTGCAAGCTTTTTTTTTTTTTT
>VZZY01015180.1:1091931-1108535 GCA_013400335.1 Eurystomus gularis | reverse complement strand
GGGCGGGCCCGTCCCCTCAGCGCTCCCGCCCTGTGCCGGGGGGACCGTGGGGAGGAGGGTCGGGCTGGGTGAGGGCTGCAGGCTGGGAGCCTGGGCAGGAGGCCTGCGGGTCGGTGCTCCTGCAGGCTGAAAAGGGACGAGATGCAGGCTGTGGGGTGGTTTGTTTGGGATTTTGGTTTTTTTTTCCCCCCTCAGTGGGAACTTGCTGACTTTACCGCTTCACTGCTGATGGTAAGAGTCCCTGAGTAGCCCTTGGGCCTCCCCTGCTGCTGGGCCGGCCTAAGCAAGAGTTCAAAGCTTCAAATGAAAGGCTCTTGATACCTCTCTGTATTACTTATAGATCAGCAAATGTCACTCCTCTGTAGATACTTCCTAAGACTCACAGTCCCCATGTGCTGCTAGAAAAGGTGCTCCTCTAATTTCCCAGTGCCTGCCACACAGATTTGTGGTCTTTGGTGCTGTGTGTAACCAAATTATAAAGGTTATGGTACAATAACCTAGACATAATTTTATTTGCTGTGGCTTTTAGAGGGGACAAAAAAGCCCCAGCAGTTTGAATTCCTTTCACAATTGAGTTTTGTAGCAAGTTATATTAGGAGTTGATGGCTTTTAAATGTGTAATTTTTGGTCAGGTCCAAATTCCGGTTTTGTCACTAGGTCTGTCTAGCTCAGTCTGTTCTCTTTTGTATCTGTGAGCTGCCAAATCAACATCTTGCAAGCTTTGTTTTAGAGGCTGAAGAATCAGGGCTTAAGTGTTAGGCTATAGCAGTACCTTCGTTTTTTTCCTGCCTTGCTAGAATTAAGGTGTAAGCCGATATAAAAGCAATAAAAAACCAAAGTGGAATATTGTCCTTTGTGAGCTTTTGCCTCAGTTCCTACCTTTTAGAAGCTGCACAGCTGTTTTCATGCGATGTGGTGTACTTAAAGTACAACAGGAGCCGTGTTAAAAAAAAATAATTGACAGTGTTGGGAAAAGACAATAGCTTAAAAAATGAATTCCTTTGTTTTATTGTGCACCTGGCTATGACTTTTGGAAAGAAAGAAAGAAAAATAATGTTTTTTAAAGTAGTATTTTAACCTGTGTGCCGTGTTTGCAGTGATACATTAGTTTAGACCATAGTGGATTGTGAGGACAGTCAGGTAGTAGAAAATTCAGGAAAAAAATAGTGTTTGAAAGTGTTTACTTATTGAGGGTATGCTGCAATGGTGTTTCTTTCTGCATGGAAAGATTTGACAAATGTAGAAAGAAGTAGTTGAGATGGAGAGGAGGATCATACAAGAGATAGCTGTAGAAAAAAAAATAGTCCCTGATCAAATTGCTAAATGTGGTGTGAAAAATTGCTAGGTACAGTATTTTATTTAAATGTACTTTACTTAAATTAATTTCAAGTGGATAAATACTGTGCTATAAAGTAATGGAGAGGCTTACGGGTTTCTGAGAAGTATGTAGATTCTTAGTTTGTACATAGAATTACTACAAATACATGGAAATTGTCCCGTGCTTCGTACAAACCTTGTTGTACCCAGCTATTCACGCTATACAAACATGACCGTGCTTTTTAAAGTACCATTCTTCAAAGAGAGGACGTGTAGTCAGCTAGCTAGTGCTAGAATATCTTAATCTAATTTTAAAGAGGGTTTTTTAGCACACTACCCTCACTAGTCAGTCATATTACTGTATCTTTCATCTTGATTTGCCTGCTGCAAATCAAACCATAAAGGAAATGTATTCCTCCTGCTTTGCACTCGCACCTTGCTGTTATTCCCTTTTCCTTGTGTAATCAGCAGTTCACGTGAACTTTTTTAGTTACTTTTAATGAAAAACTTTAAAGCGTTTGGAGGAACTGTAGATAATTTTTCAAAGGAACATTTTGAAAATTCCTTGTTTTGTTTTTGTTGCAGCAGTGTTAAGGCATTTGTATCAGCTTGAGTAAATGGTCCTCTAGTACTTAGTGTTTGATCTCAGATGTTTATATTTGAACTCGTATGTCTGAATTTGATTTTAAAATGTTGTTCTCTGAGAGCATGAAGCCAGTTGTGCTTAGAAGCATAAAGTCTGTGGAAGTCTCAGTGCAGTAGGACCCCTATGAAAACTAGTGGTGGGGTAAGTGAGAACGGAGTTTAACTACAGTTTAATTCAGAACAGTGCTTGACTTTTAACTTCGGTAGGTCGGATGAGGCAAATTTTAATGGTGTTTAAACCTGCTATAAAAATGTTGAATTGAAATTCTGTCTCTGTGCACAGTTTTCACTGGAGCTGGGCTTGTTCCCCTAAAGGCTGAAAGAAGCCTTCAAAGTGTATAAAGTCTCGTCTCAGAAAGAACAAGGGCGAAAGTGCTGATAACAGATTTATGGATGGTTGTTTTATGATACATTTTTTTTAAGTTGGAAATCATCACATGCATCAACTGTTTCCGACTTAACAAAATCTGCAGAACTGACCATAACAGATGACTCTAAAGATGATTATCAGTATGAGGAGGTAATTTACTAAATTCATCATCTTCTGATATATGTGGTAGAGTATTCATGTTTCATTTGTTTTACTTCATCAGTCACAAAAACATCATAGGAGAAATGACTCGGATCTCCTTTTATAAAGTGCGATGATGCTAGGCATAGCTCCATTTTTCAAGAGAAAATTTTAGTGTCAGTTGATTTGTTATGTTTTATTTGAACATTACATACTTTTTTTAAAGATACAGGTGTTTCTAAGCAGATGCTTTAGCATATTTCTAATGAAAATTTCAGTTATATAAATTCTATTTGAGTATGGCAAAAGATTATTTTAACAAGAGCAAGATTATCTTCAGTAGTTGGAGTGGAAACGGTTGTTTTCTGAAAGAAAAAATTATAAAATATGTTGATACCTAACTCTAAATTTATTTTAGGTTCCAGCAGACGATGATTTTAGTCCTGAGGAAGATGATGAGGACTTTTTAAAGGCGTTGCAGACTATTCAAGAGCAGACTGAAGATGCCCAAATTCTGGTAAGGACTTCCTAAACATTTAAAGACACTGTCTATAATTCAGTTGGCATTAGTGGCTTCAAATTGACACATGGTAATTTATTTTAATTATGAAATACTTGTGTGGAAAAGATTCTCTTATTTTTTAAGTTTCTAGGGGTAAACATATGCTGCTGTAGAAAAAGCAACTTACGTTTCCTGAGTTTCATCTTCCTGTAACTTCTGTTTATGTTCTGTAAACAGCTTGATACTGAAAATGCATGTAACAAATACGTGGATACTTAAAATACGTTAATGTAGTTGCAATCTATCAGTATTTTAGGATTTGTTTCTTTCTTGGAGTAGACAGAATGAGTGTGATCCCTGACATAGGAAAGAAACTGCATGTGCCTGAGACCCACAGAAACTTGTGCTTGAATACTTTGCTAAAAAAGATTATTCATGTATTGAAAGTAAGGAATGGGCTGTTTCACTATATTAAATCAAAATATTAATGAAACGATCAATCATTTCACGTCGTTAGTGTTTGACACTTGTTACATGTACAGTTTGATTTCAAAGCATAGTTTGGATTTACGCAATGGGATTGTTAATACGGCATTACCTGAATTTACTAGCTTATAGCATTTGAATGGAAAAGTGCTTTTCCCTGCCTCATTTCTTACATAATCACTGTCTTACAGCCTCACCGTGAAGCTATAGTCCTAGTCTTTGTTTTGCAAAAGCAAATGATTAATAATCAAAAGATAAAAATCATGTGACTTATTCTTAACGTCAAAATGGAGGGAAAAATGTGCACTTTCTTCTGCACTAGTGCTTATCAACAGATCACTGTTGTATTTTAGATCAAACTTGGAATGAAAACTGAAAACACTGGAGTCTTGCCTGTTTTGAAACTGAATATGCCTTAAAGGAAAAGATAGCAGAAGTTTTAAGACTGAACATGCTTAATGTTAACCAAGTAGTGGAAATCCTTCATGTTCTCTAGGGATAACAGAAGTTATGTCTGTTTTACCGTGTGAGCTGAAGTTCTAATAAATGAAACAAGGGAGAATATTTTTAATCTGACCTTCTGACGGTGCTTTAGTTAAATAATCTCTTAGCTCTTTTTGTTGAAATTTGGTAGGAAACAATATGCTAATATCTATCCCATTTAATCAAACTGAATAAAGTGTTACCTTAAAAGAGGAACGTGTATGCTTAAACTCCAATGCTCTTTGCCTTTCATGCTTTTGCTACTACATGTCAAACTTACTGCTTCTTGACCCATTATTGGATGGGGCTTTGAGCACCCTGGTCTAGTGGAAGGTTCCTTCAACCCAGTTCATTCTATGGTTCTGTTTGGAGGCCTCATTTTTTCCATATTTTTGCAGCTGAAATAATATTTTCAGTCTTTAGACAGAAAGACATGAGTGTCTCTACGCTTTAATACACTTGCTAGTTCCTTGACAGCTTTCATAACAATTTATTGTATGTTTTGTGAGGCTCGGTGACAAAATTGTTTGATGCTAATTCACTGGAAAAACAAGTGCTGCAGCAAATGCTTTTGGTGACCCAAGTTAGAAGCATCATTCCCTGTGAATTAATACTGAGTCAGTATCCAAACTCTGAGCTAGGGAGTGAAGTAGAAGGCTGTCTTTTTCACATGATAAATAATGGGCACGCTTTTTCAATTACTAGCTTCTAATCTTGGCTAAAATAGGTTAAATTAGGTAACAACCATATCCTGGAATAGCTACTCTGAGAAACAGTTTTAAGTGATTGTGGGTATTTTCTGTTCATAGTAACTTTTATACCCAATCTCATGTTAAAGATTGTATTTCAATGCTAGATGCAAATCTTTTTGTTGAAGAAAAGAAATTGTATAGAGAAGGCACAGATCAAGGGAGCATCCAAAAATATTGAAGTGATTTGCCAAATGCAGATACTATAAATATCCAGAGTTTCTAAATTGAGTAACTACCGTTTCTTTTCTGCTCTGTTAAAAAGGTCAAGTATAACCAGGGAAATCTAAGAAAAACGCTTATTTTCAAACTTCCTTCCAAAGTAATTAGCACTAATTACTAAATGAAGAAGAGCAAACATAAGCAAATGAGAGATGGTGAGATTCACTTAAAAAAAAAGTGTATAGGAATTTAAGCTATGTTCCTACATGGGATATTGAGCCACGTTTTCTGTATCTCTCTGTAGTGTGTGGTGAAACTACAGGTCTTTAAGGAGTTTGAGGCTCCCTCACCAGGTGCAGTTCCTGGTTTTGTTTGGATTCTAGCAAGGAAATGAGGGTGATGGAGCCCTAATTTTTAAAATAATTTCCCCCCAGTCTGGTGGTGAAATGGCAGCTGATTCAAAACCCAGCAGTGCTGGGCAGCGCGTGCTTTGCATAGCAGGGGTTCTGCCTACTGCTCCTCTTCTAGTCAGCGTTTCCTCTTGTCCTTGTTTTTAGACATTGTAACAGAAATTATTTTTAAACGCAAGTAACAGAATATCTTCCATCTGGAAGAAAATCTTCAGCTGATAAGGACTCTAGGAAAAAGGTGTGGAACTGGAAACCACACACACCAAAGAAAACTGGCTGAAAGACTTTCTTCAGTAGTTACAGCATTACATTTCCATTCCAGAATATTTTTCTTAATAGTCCCAAATGATACTCAGAAGTCACATTGCCCTTCATTAACCCTATACTTTAGGTTTGATTTATAATTTTTTTTGAATCATGTTAAAAATCTTTGAATTCCGGTTTTATTTTTTTTACTTTGTTCTGCGAGAACATATATTTTTTTTTTTTTCCAGAGAAATTAATAATTTATTTGGTGTTAATATGTCTTTTTTGGACAGAAACTTTTGCGAGTATTATAGAAGACCTTAAGGTAAAGCTCCCAGGAATTATTTTACTGGCCAGATTTGCAATTGTTACATTCAAAATGTTTTTAAAGATTTTGATGAAAAAAATATTTAATGAGGAAATGTTTAACATTTAACAAAGCAAACATTTGGTTTATTTTTTTAATTAATGGTCAGAACCCATTAGTGAGGTGTTTTTGTCTATGTAGCTTCTATAGGGCGAGTGTTTGCACCACATTGATTGTATTTTCTGAAATAGGTAAATATTTCTAAATAGGTTTCTAAACCTATCACTTTCACTTTTAATTTCTAAATAGGTAGATACATATAAAAATCTACTGTTATGCCATTTTATGGGTTGTCATCCAAGGTTAATATTGACGACAGTTGTTAGCTTGGTATCACTCCCGAAGTCTGCAGAAGAGCTACGAATGTAATGCTGGTTTCCTGAGGCCCTGTTCCAGTACTGTTGCTGTTAGACTGCATTCATTTTTCCCTATATTGTTCCCTGCTCGAGCTTTGGTTCCTGAAATGATTCTCAGTGCTAGTATCTAGCTAATAAATTATCTTCTGCACAGCTGAAGTGAATTCCTATCATATTTCCATTTATTAAGGGAATCAAGCTGTGTCACTTCTTCCAAAGACTGGCTTTATAGATGTGTTTGGGAAGCTACATGCTATAATATGAGACATTTGCCTCACTTAGAATAAAGAAAGAAGAGAAGCGAGAGAAAGGATGCAGCTGCATGTCTGCAGATGTACTCTCTTTGGTTCTTGTATTACCACAATTAGAAAATAGACCTGTCTGATGTACTGCATCTCTAGTAATGGAAATATGCTAAATATTACATTGCACTTGGCATGTTGTAATATTCATAATAGAGCGTTACATGATGTTGATCGTATGTGTGCACTCCTTTCTGTTTGTATTAGGTAGGTTGCTTGGATTAAACACAACTTCTGTGTTATATAAAACGGCTGTGAGATTTTTCCAGGTTTTTTACTTTATCGAGAGAAATGCCTTTATCTTCAGGTAATTTATGCAGTCATGTTGATAGAGCTCCCACTAAGGACATGAATAAGCCATAAATGAATGGAGTTATCAAAAACTCCTGGCCTACAGATTCTTTTTTTGAAATGGATGGAGGAAATAATTTGCAGTCACAGCCTTCAGCATGTCTTGATGAATATCTCACTGGATTTTTTTTTCAGTTTTCTTAGCATTGAAGAAAAGAAGGTAGGCATGTGTGGAAGCTGTTTCTGCTTCTCATCTCTTCTCTGCAGTGTTATATTTTATTTTAACAATATGGAGCACATGTTATAATCTAAGTTTCTTTCAAGAGCGCACTAGGTGATAGTTGTCAAGGTTTGTTCTGTCATCCTCACCAGGAGTCAGGCACGTGCAGTACCTTGTCTTAGACAGGAGTCTGCATTGTTGAGCAAGTCTTTTGTAGTGTTGGGTCCCTACGGAGATCCCAAGTGCTCAGACCCTCATATTTAGGTATGTCGAGTTGCTGTGATCCATTCAAAGTCTGAATGAATTAAGGCCACCTCTTTGGCTGTCAAGTTGTGGCAGCCTCCCTCACCTGATTATTTTAAAATGCATTTTGCAGGTGAGTAGTCTCATATCTTACCTTTTTCATCCCTCCTTGCATCTTGAAGTCTCTCTAGGAGAGCTTAATATCAAGCTGTGCACTGAGTGGGCTGAATGGGGTTGGGTGAAGGAGAGAAATTTGCATTGCAACAGAAAGCTGTGAAAGGCTTTTTTTTTTTCCTTCTGTAGTAGGATTGCTCTGTTTTGTTTTGATTCTGCTTTTAGCAACAGTGCTTGACCTATGAGCTGCTCTTGTCTGAATAGCTGTCTGTCTTGATGGCACTGGAGGAGCTGTGTATGAAGCCTCGGTGCACCATCTGCATTCTGCTAACACTTCTAGCGATGTTGTCTGGCAGCTTCAGTCAGTGTCTGTATATGGATGTTGAGGAGAAAAGGGAGAACGGTTCTTTGTGAGACTTCGTAAGAGATCTAGTGATGGAGATGCAGTTCTTTCAGTCTCTCTGTGGCATGTGTCATTACAAAAAGAATTTAAGATGTTTTACTATCACCTTGGACTTTGGCATTTTTCATTAGATGAAATACTGATTTCTCTCCTCGGTGGTTTTGAAGGTTGCAGAAGGGTGCAGGAGCATGAGAACTAACATTTTCTCTCTGGTTTGGGGCAGCAGATCGTCCATCAGTTTAAATAGTTTCAAGTCCATATCAGATTATGAACGGTTCAGAATACTTGCTTAAATCAGGGGATTTTTGAGTTATTTCTCTATAACCTTTCGCAGACCTTGACATGAGAAGGATCAGTGATTACAGATCTAATCAAGGGAAACATTCAGCTGTGCTCCAGTAGATCACTTGCTTTAGACTACTTCAGAAATAGAAGGTACAATAATTACATTTCTCTTGTAGGTTTAATAATGATTATCAAATTTTAAATTTCAGGCTTTGCAATCGGTTCTGACTTCTGAGAAATCGGTGTCTGAGATACCTGAAGCAATGGATGACTTCTTCTGTAATTTTCTGGTCAGATTGGGAATGTCCAGAACTCTTGACTGCTTCCAAACTGAACGGTAAAATATTTTAAGTAACTATATTACCTCAAGAAGTAGGAATTAAGATGCTGAGGGTTCAAATATTTCCCAGATATATTTTCAGAAAACTCTTCTGAGTACAACTCATTCGTAGATACATAGTGCTTTACCAAATAAATAAATTTGTGTCGAGAATGAGGATGCAACCTACTGTTTTAAGGGCAGGGACTTCTAAAGAGGTACCTTTTGAAGGATGATATGCATTTCACCTAACTTGAGACGTTTGCAAGCCTCAAGTGGTCACCTGAGGCCTCTTTTGTGACCAGGGAAGAGAAATAATGATTTTTCAAGATGCAACTCATCTGAGTTAAGTCATCCCTTTCAAGATGAAATCAATTCAAGTATATTTTTTTCAAGTATACCCTACTCTCCACTGACTACCAAAGAAACCTAAAACCAACTACAGTGCAGAAGTCATCACTGGATCAAATGAGTCCAATGCAAAATGACCAACGTTTCACTTCAGCGGTGCTGAGAAATCACGTGGCTTTGTTATTTCCTTGCTTTCCAGAATGTGGGTGTCTGCTTAAACACTGAATATTGTGTGGTACGCTATAGTATTTGCACCGCAATTGTTTAGGTGGTTTTGGACATTCACTGTAGCTACCTTGCTTGTGTTTTAAGTAGAAGTATCGAAATGTTTTGATACCTGCTAATTTTTGGTACATCAGTCAGAATAATACAGTTTTATTTTTTCTTTTAAAAATTCAATTCATATAGTAACTAGAAGAGTAAATTCTTGAGCTGCTGCAGTCCTTTTTCCCAGCTTTTATAGATTGCAAAGCTTGAGAGGAGAGGTGAATTATTTGGGAGCAAAAGGTGAACCTCGTCATAAAGTTATATTGAAGCACTTCCAGTTACAAGCTCACTTTGAATCTCCGAGTTACACTGGAAAGATTCGCAGAAGTGGAAACACCTCTCCAAGTTATCTTATTATCAGTCTTTTAACTTGGAGTTCTTCTTAGTAAGGTCTTTTGAAATTTTTTCATTTGAAAGTTAAAATGTTTCTAACTTTTCACATTTACTGTTTTTTCTAGAAATTCTTGAAATTTTAAAATGTTCTTAGAAATATTCTCAAGTGAGGAATCCTTGTTGCTGTTTGCAAGGCTCTGGTATTATTAGCATAGAGCTCACCAATCAGGCGCTGCCTTTGGAATTAATAATGATCCACTTTTTGGTAGCGTAAGTGTGACTTAAATGATTCCTTAGACAAGGAGCACTATGATTCCGTATTCTTTTTCAACAAAAGAACTGATCTGAATAGCATTAAGTTTGAAGTTTAATAGTTTTTATGCTGAAAGATAATTAATACTAGACAGATATAAATAGTGACCTTTTTATGAAACCGCAGCTTTCTTTGAAGCACTTAGAGTTTGAATTTATATCAATGGCAAGATTCAAATTGCTTTTTAACAGAGCAAGTGCAGGTCTTAGCAGGCTCTATCTTGTAAATCCTTAGCTGTACATTTATTTTTTTTCTCTGTAAGGAATATTTTTAATTCCAGTAGTATTACAAATGAGCTCAGCATGTCAGGATCTAATCTTACTGTATTGAGACTTTTTCTGCATTAATACCTTATTTCAAAATGTTTCATGTTGGTTTGAAATATATAATTTACAATATTAATGAAAGTGAGAGCAGATTAGTGTACTCAGGTTCCTCATTATGTTTTGGGACGACACTCTCATTCTCATGCTGTGGTGATCAAGTACTAATGGAATTTAAAATGAGAAATTAATTAATGTAGAGAAAATTTATCAAAAGGCTTACTTTGAAATAATTGTCTGTCTGAGATCTAAAGGTCACTTAAATTGGACCAAATTATCTGTGTTTATCTCAGAGTCTGAGGAAACATTCTGTTATTCTATCCGACTATACAAAATGTCATGATTTGATTGTTTTAAAGCCAAACCCACTCCTCTGTGATGTAATGAATAATTTTATCACACTTGCAGTGATTATTTTTTTCTTCTGTAGTTCTTGGAATATACATGTTGTTTCTTCCAGTTATACTTTAAGGAACTTAAATTTAGACTGCAATTACTTTTATAATATGTAATTTATCATTAAATTTTCTCTTCCTTTGCTATACAAGACTTCATAGTGCTTTTATTGCTTATTAAAGATACTGGATGGACAGCTTTGGAGTATGAAGTGCAAGGGCCGATCAGCTGCAAAGTCACACATCTGACAGTCTACACCTAATCCCAAAGAGCTCCCTGCTGCTGGCAGCACGCTGCCAGTCTGATGAGCAGATGAATCATTTGCTGTTCACACACATGCACGGAGCTATTGCTGTGACTTGTTAGAACGCTCGTTGGGCTGGTAATCTCTGCCTAAGTGTTCCTAGAGACCTGGCAGGGTTTCAGCTTGGGAGTAAAAGGAGAGCTGCAGACTAATCATGGAAATGTGATTTGAAAATTCTTTGCTGTTTGATGTGGTTAAAATGATGAGTAAGTTTACATGACCAAGCAAGGTTAAAAGCTGTGTCTGTCTTGTGTATGCCTTGCAAAGATTGTCTGGGTTGTGCATAATGGAGCACATGCAACAGAGCTACTGTCTTCTCTGAGCATAAAGGTAGAGTCGTTACAGAAAAATACCTTTTTGCAGAATGAGAAATTGGACGTAGGTTGTGATCCTCCATGTCACAACTCACTGAAGACAGTGGAAACAATCTGCTTATTTCAGGCAGACCTAAGTTTCCTCTGCTCTGTGTCCTCTTTGGTCTGGAAATCTTAGAGTCACGTTGATGTACGTTGTGCTCTGAGCTCATGAATCCCGAGAGAAATGAGGGTTATCACTTCCAGGACAACATCACACTGAAACAGGTTCAGTTTTTTGATTAGAACTGCGTCAGAACACAAGTGAAGTCACCTCAAGTTTGGTTTGCAATAGCCCCGTGGACATACGCCTGCTTTCTTGTCTGTATAACAAGCATAACAGGATAATAGAAATTTTCTATGTATATGCCATAGTAGATTGGAGGAAGACACTAGGGCAAAAAGGTGCTTTATTTTTCTGTGCTTATTTCTTTCTTAGCCTGCTGATGAAACTGTTTAAGAGGTTATCAGTTGGAATGATAATTTTCAGTAGAGTTCTTCTGAAAGCTAAAACTGGAAACTCTAATCCCTGAATGCATCTCTAGGTGACTTATCCCTTGGTAAAGGATTATCCTGAGCTATATATCAGTTAGTTTATTGCAGGGCCTTTCTGCAACCTGATTCCTTTAGAACTCTTAGAAACTTGAATTCAGTGTGATGTATATAATGTTAGTAAGTCTGCACTGGGCTTTGATCATAAAATTGTAGTTGACCATCCGTTCCTTAGGTTTCCAGATTCTTGATTAATTTTAAAGAGTGGTTCAAGAATAACTCAGTTTTTCTGAAAAGCTTAGACAAATACTTCCCCGTAATGGAAAGGGATGAGAACAGTAGCTCTGTGGCATGGGGCTGCGTATGTAGGAGTTCTGTAAGTTTTACAGGACTAATATGTGGAAAGATAATGAGATTTTACAATACAATTTTGTTGTGTGACTTTTTTTGTGCATGTAGCAGAAATGGAACAGAAGCTTTCCGTTTTAGTAGTGTTCTTGGACAAGGGTGTAGTGAATTTATTGGTATTAATTGCATTTTATTAAAATTGTCTTTCAGAGTTCTTAAGCTCTGCTGGAGGCTAAGTTCATCAATTATCTGTCTGATGTGTCTTCGTGCAGAAATCTGATTTTTTTTTTCATGAGGCTGCAGTTCAGGCATTCAGTGGGGAAAGTTTTCTGGCGAATACGTAGAGTTGTGATGATTTATAATGAGCAGTGCCCTTATTTACAATATTTCCAGTAGGAATTGTACCTGCTCATCAGTCAATATTTACTTGAAAAAAAAAAAAACCAACAAACCCCTAAGCTTCTTTCTTACTCTTAAACCTGTTGCTACTATAATTTCCTTAGAAAATCAAGTGATGATAGAATGAATTTTGGTTTGGACATGTTCAGCTTTAACTTTTGAAAAGCCTTTCATCTGCTGGTGGTGAATGTGAGTGACGGCTTAATTCATAGATATGAGCATTCCTGGAGGGATCCACCCAATGCAGACAAGTAGCTGACTGTAAGAAGTCATTTGGACATAAGTTTCTAACACTCCCCGTCATTATTTTTTTTTTTTTTTGGAAGTTGTTAAGTAAAAATTGCTTGTCAAGTAAGAATGCCTTATTCTACAGACTTTTTTTTCTGCAACGTGCTTTGTTAATGTGGGAATGCTCTGCTTACCCTCTTCACATGTCAAATCTGCTGCTGTGCAGGAGGTAACATTTAGTGTATTTTTTTATCTCTAATTACTGCTGCTGATTTAATACTTCCTTATTACTTGAAGAAGAAATGTGCAGATTCAATACGTTTTTCACCTGAAAAAACAAATAATGTTTATTTTACTCCTTCTAGTGAATTCTTACCCAGAACATCTTCCAGCTGCAGTCAAGATTTTTTAAAAAGAGTTTTTTAGAAAGATTTAAACTTTTAATCTTGAACCCATTCTACGAATTGGAAGATTGGCAGGGAAGAAGATTTGGGGCTATAGTCTTTATCTGATATGAATTCCGTATAGCTCCATTGAACCTGTGCTGAGCTGATACCATGGCTACAATAGTTCCCATAGTCTTTGCCTGTGGTGGGTGGATAAAAGTTTGTACCAGCTGAAAGTCTTGCTCTTCTGTCTTCCAGGACAGAAGTAAATGAAGAAATAAATGTTTTGTACATACATGTACTGGATTCCGGAATCACCTCTGCAGTATCTGCTTGGACAGAAGAATCTTATGCTTGTACATGTAGACTCGAATCTTGATGACTTCTGAAATACTTTGACAAATGCTGAGAGCTTCTAATCATTCCTTCAACAAGCATGGTTCTGCAGAAGTGTTTATTTTCTGTAGTGGTTGTCCGTTTTGGGGATCATAGCTAGCTTTTCTGAATCTTTTTTTATTAGAAGATACTTAGGTACTTTCAGTTACTCTGTATTTAAATGCCTTTAACTTAAGCCTAAAGCGAGTAGCGCCAGTGCCTAAGTCCTAGTTCTAAAAGATGCGAGACTTAGTAGACTTCGTTGCCAGGGGCTGTAGAGATTCCTAGGATGCTACACAGCATTACATTCTGCTCCAGATTCTCTTTTACTTCTTAAAATGCAAGTTAATCTGTATGAGTGTTTAACTAAAGCAGCCTTCAGGCTTCTACATCAGAGTCATGTTTTCACAGGGGCTAGTAGAATAGGTAAATATTGGTAAATAAAAATGAACGAGGACAACATAAGCAAACAAGGAATGAAGAAATTTCCCTAGTGAGCTCAATTCCCTCGTGAAGATAGCTCATAGAATCATTCATCCAGATTATCTGCAACTTTGTCATCTTTTTTGAGTCTTCCAAAAAAAAATCTTGCATGTATTTGAACATGAGATAAAAGGACTGTGAATATATACAAATAGTATTTGAACAAGAATTTTTTTTTTCTGTCTTCTATTTAAACCTTTTGGAAGTAAGGAATGAAAAGAACAATTGTTTAAATTGAAGTACTGTGTTCTATAGCATGTCTTTCAACTTATGAACAATATTACATTTTAGAATGAAAAGTGCTAAATTAGAACACGATGTCGTGGGATAGTACTGTTGCTAATTGTTAATGATCATAAAAGGTAAATGCCTTGAGCTGATAAATACCTTTGTGCACCTCTGGTGCAGGTAAATGCTAGCATGAGAAGAGACATCAGTGAAGTGAGAAGAAGGAAGCATGGAATAAAATATCTCTGTTTCCTTTCTACCAGGTATGAACTCATAGAGAGAGGTGTGATCACAGCCAAAGAGATTGGATTGGTTCCCACTGTATATACCCGCAACCAGCAACTTGAGGATGAGAACATGTCTTTGAGGAGAGATTTGGATAACTATAAACTTGCTGCAAAGTATGTCATTTGTTATTAATGAAACTTTGATATACGGTAGTAAATAGCCAGATAAAATAAACCCAAGTACTTAATGGAAATAATAAGTTGCTGTTTGTTGTGCTGCCTGCACGTATTTTTATTTCTAGATGACACTTATAATTAAAGTTCAGGTTTCTCCGAGTGCTATTAGAAACTTAAAACTTAATTTCTTTTATTTCTATTTGCTAAGCTATAGAAAATAACTTTGGCATCTAGTAATTGCAACAAATTACTACCAAAAAAATCACGCAAGTATAATATGTAGAATTAAAAAAAAAATCATTATGTGCATCTTATATTGAAATTCAGCAATATAAATTACAGCTACCAAAAAACATCAACATAGGAAAAATCACTATACACTTATTCTTTATTTTGTAATTGGAAGAAACCAACAATTGATCAGTCTGGCCATAGTGATAAATGGTATATCAGTGTAAATTATCATCATTGATTTTACTTATGTGTACGTTGTAGTAGTTGATTTTTACAAGTCAGTTGCACTTCATTCATAAGAGAGTTAAAATAATTAGCCTATGTAATATGTGCTAACGAACTACGTGGAAGATGGGCTTTCCTAAGAACGGTGTTTGTACACATGTATGTGTTCGTTGAGAATTTACCCTGAGACCTAACAATGTACTCACTTTGATTTTGCCAGTGCATAGCTTTAAAATATGGAGCTGTTAAAAAAAAAAGTGAACTCCATCTCTTTGGTTTTCCTCAAGATTACTCAAGCTACTAATTGTCATTTAGATTGTTCCTTTATATGAAAAATGGCTACTCAGATCTTAAATAATCATTGCTGTTGATAATAATAAGTTAATTTGCAATGATAATGATTTATCACACTTCAACTTAATAAATTAATTGGCCATACTCTAATAGTTAAGTAAACAGCTTTAATAATCAAGTCAAATATTGTGTAGTCTAAATAAACCGTTGCACTGAGAGACGGGCCGTATGGAAAAGACTTCTTTGTTTTAATCTGCAGCTTCTTTGGACAATGGATAGTTAAGGATTGTCTCTCTAATTTGAGTGGGAGAAGTAGGAAGTAGTAGTGTATAGTAAAAGGAGGCAAGACAAAACCTGGCCATTCTGAAAGTCATTGTTCTCAACAGTTTTGGCAGGCTTTCCTTCATGCCCCCCCCAGCGTGAAGCAGAATGTACTGTAACAAGGTAATCCAAGCGGATTATGACTGGATAAGAGTTTTCCTGGGTTTGTTGCATCGCTACATGATTAAGAACATAAAGCTTGAAACCATTTCACCTTGGGGTTTTCCCCCAAGAATATCTATATACTCTATGGGGTGCCAGAGAATTTATTAGAACAGATACCTAGTTAAGACTGAAAGATGACATGATGATGTGCAGCAGGAAGAAAGCAGGAGAGGGAGGAGACAACAGCCAGTAGGAACCTAGCATGTTGGCAATAAGTGAGTGTTGGGAGCTTTAAGTGAACTGTGCTAAGAAATGAATATATCCATGAACTGAAACATTCTAGTATTAGAGGAAATGTAAAATAGCAGTGCCCTGAGGGTGAACATGAGTGATGTCACCTGTTTGGTGTCCCACAGAGGGTAGTGCTCTACAGGGCAATTCTATGTGACACGGATCAGAAGTGGGTAAGTTGTTTATTGGCATTTAGTGTTAAATTCTGCACTTCTTCTGCATGTACATATTGTTAAAACACTCTTAAGACAGAGTCCTCCTTTCCCTACTAGAAGGGAGAGCTTTTTTGACACTGTCCCACATGACATCCTTGTCTCTAAAATGGAGAGACACGGGTTTGACAGATGGACCACGCGGTGGATAAAGAACTGGCTGGATGGTCACACTCAAAGAGTCGTGGTCAATGGCTCGAAGTCCACATGGAGACCAGTGACAAGTGGTGTTCCTCAGGGCTCTGTTCTGGGTCCAGTGCTGTTCAACATCTTTGTCAGCGACATAGACGACGGCATTGAGCGCACCCTCACTAAGTTTGCTGACGATACCAAACTTTGTGGTGCCGTGGACTCACTTGAGGGAAGAGATGCCATCCAGAGGGACCTTGATAGGCTTGAGAAATGGGCCAGTGCAAACTGCATGAGCTTCAACAAGTCAAAATGCAAGGTCCTTCACCTGGGTCGGGCCAACCCTAGGCACAAATACAAACTGGGTACAGAGTGGGTTGAGAGTAGCCCTGAAGAGAA
>VZZY01015180.1:900814-1091880 GCA_013400335.1 Eurystomus gularis | reverse complement strand
GGAGCTGGGGTTGTTCAGTCTTGAAAAGAGAAGACTTCGGGGGCGCCTAATAGCTGCCTTCCAATACCTGAAGGGAACCTACAGGAAGGCTGGGGAGGGACTTTTTACAAGAGCATCCACTGATAGGACAAGGGGTAATGGGTTTAGGTTGAAGGAGAATAGATTTAGATTAGATTTTAGGAAGAAATTCTTCAGTACGAGGGTGGCAAGACTTTGGAATAAATTGCCCAGAGATGTTGTGGCTGCCCCCTCCCTGGAGGTGTTCAAGGCCAGGTTGGACAGAGCCTTGAGTAGCCTGATCTAGTTGAGAGGCGTCCCTGCCCATGACAGGGGGGGAGGTTGGATTAAATGATCTCTAAGGTCCCTTCCAACCTAGGCCATTCTATGATTCTGTGATTCATAGTCTTTCTGCTACTACTAGAATGTGGTATATGTGGATGTGAAACTTGGTTTGTGCTACAGGTCATTACTTCAGTTTTCAACCTTTTAAATACCTTTCAAAGTTTTCATGAATGGTCAGCACTTCTGTGACATTTGTTTTTGTTTTGAATAATTCAGGAATTAAAGTGGTAGCCCTTTTGGAATAGGGGGTGAAATAGAGCTTTTCTGCTGCTTGTACCATGAGTTACAGTGTTCCTTTGTTTCTTTTGGAGAAACCCTGGTCATAATCATAGAATGCATTGGGTTGGAAGGGACCTCCAAAGATCATCTAGTCCAACCCCCCTACAGCAATACTAAATGCATTTCCTGTAGTGATTATCAACAGCATTTTTCTCATTCATACGTTCAATAACTGGGGTCAGTCCCATTGCTATGATAAAGCAAATATTCTAGCAGGAGCCAAAACTACCTGGAGAAGCATTTGAGTTTTCAGGTATTGAGAGAAAATTCACCAGCTTACCCTGGAAACAGAAGGCCTCAGAGAATGCTGGTGTGACTCGTTAGAAACTGGGGATTTGTGAGCAAAGAAAGCCTCAGATTTTGCTCTGTGGATTATTGAGAAAACTTTCATTGTGAGATACAGTGCTCCAAAGTGTATTTGAAGCAAGCTTTTAATTACATTTGGTATTTCTGAGCTTGGTACTCTTGACAGCCATCTTGCAGAAAAGAGATGTTATTTGGGACTTAGGCAGTGTGGGGACCCAGGATAAATCACTGTAAACCAATTACCTCCTGCTTTAATGTTGTTTAGCAATTGGTGGAAGAGATTCAGTGTCTAGAAGCTAACTGTAATTGTATTTTAGGTATTTTAATATAGCATTTACATGATTGCATAGCAAGCAGGTGGGCAAATTGCAGGTTGCTGGTTACGTTTCACTGTCGCATTTTACTATTTAAAGAGAAAATCACATTTGGCTTCACTTCCTGTATACAATGAGTATGTATTTTTAATAGGTTGTCCAATGTCTGCAGGCATCTCAAGACGTATCAAAATCACTAAATACATACATACATTAAAAGAAAGAAATATCAGCATAATTTGTTTACACCAGAGCTACTTATAGTTATTATCTTAATGTTTAGATACTCTACTAATCTTTTAAATGATTTCTAAAAAGAGGCATTGTGTTGTGATAGAAATGCAAGCTAATTTTACATTGGTTTGCCATGTGGCAGTAGTTAAAGTATACCTTAAGTGTTCTGCCTTTCTTTTTCTTTGCAGCCTTCCATTATCTGAAGGGGGTCTACAAGAAAGCTGGGAAGGGACTTTTTACAAGGGCTTGTGTTGATAGGATGAGGGGCAATGGCTTCAAACTGGAGGAAGGGAGATACAGGTTAGATGTAAGGAAGAAGTTCTTCCCTATGAGGGTGGTGAGTCACTGGCACAGGTTGCACAGGGAGGTTGTAGATGCTCCATCCCTGGAGGTGTTCAAGGCCAGGTTGGTTGGGGCTCTGAGCAACCTGGTCTAGTGGGAGGTGTCCCTGATTGTGGCAGGGGGGTTGGAACCGGATGATCTTGAGGGTTCCTTCAAACCATTCTATGATTCTTTTACCTCGAAAAAAGTGCACACTTTTCATATTGTGTATCATATTTAAATGCATCTGGTTAATTACATGGTACATCTAGCATCCTTGCAGCTACATGCTATGTAGGCTACATGGAGTAAAAGCATGAAGGAATATACTTTCTAAAATGGTCTTTATTTTGATTAAAATTTTAGGGTTACAACTTGCAGCATCTTGGGGAATAAAGCCTCACCTAAATTCAGTGAAAGCAGCACGTAACTCACCTCTGAAAATCCCTACTCGGATTTACTGGCCTCTGTCCTCCTGCTGCTTTTATGAAACTACTTGCTAGAGAAAGGTTTAAATGGAGAGACCTGCAGTCTTTTATATATATCTTCACTAAAAGGAGTGGATATTGACTTTGCTATGGCTGTAGCAACATCTTTTACTCTTAGAACAAGCCATCTGCTTAGCTCTGAAGGGGCAGGTTTTGTATTCAAGATCTTATGAGAGGAGTTAGATTTTGTGAGTGGTGTCATGATGGAGTTGTTTCACACAACTGTCCTGAGACCGCTGAGTCTCTTACCTCTCCAATGTTTTGCTGTTCATAGGAGCTTGAGCAGAATCATTAATCTGTACTTTGTATCCCAGTAATACCAGTACCTGCGCACGGGCACACGCAAAGGTCTGTGTGTGCCCTTGAGCTTTCCACGGTGTTCCTGCAGGGGCAGCCCTGCCTGTTGTCATTTCCCTGCCAGCTTTTTTCAACTTTTTTTTCCAGCTGGTATTTAGTGGCATTAATTCACTGTGCTTTTAGTCAGGTCTTTCTGATCCTGCTACTAGCAACAATTCGCATATAAATGTACACATAAAAATATGGTAGTCTGTGTAGGAAATAAATACAGTAAATGCATACATAGTAAATATAAATTATTTCTACAGTTAAATATAATGCAGTGGTGGTTATGGGTCTTCTTCCTGGACCTGTGATTTTTGGCATACTTCACTGTCACAGTGGTTTTTCCTAACTCTTAACTCTTCCTGGAGAGGAAAAGAGCTTTATGTTTGCCAAAATCAAATGCCGAATTTCTGTGCAAGGTAATTTCAAGCTTCCTTTACAATAAAAAAATTCATCTACTAATCTTTCCTGCCAAACCCCTATTGGTAAAGGTAAGGAGAAAATGTATGGAATACATACAGGTATTTTCATCTATGTTTATGGAGCAGAGTATCTCAGGGTGTCCCATGGCAGTGTCAAATGCGCTTGGAGAGTAACAGGTTATTAGTATGTTGGCAATGAATTTTGAAATGAATTCCTTCTGCTTCCTGCTGTCACGTACAGGAGACGTTTGGGGAGAAGCTGCAAAAATGATTACAGTTGACAACTTTTCTAGCACAGTTTTTTTCCAGAAGCTCTCTAAATGCATTTATTTGCAAGGCAAGGATACAGTTATCCTTCTCTGTGTCCTTCTAGCATGTACCATTATGCTGGGCTCCAGATGTGATGTAGCTGTCAGAAAATTAGTATTGCAATACACCTAGATGTAGAAATTTCAAAGCCACAAGAGTTTTGTAATGCTAGAATCCTTATGGGTTCTATCCATGAGTACCCATGGTCTTGTACATCAGCTGGCAGCAAAAAGACCTCAAAAGTACATGTTTTCTACCACAGGGCTTACTACCAAGTTTCCCAGACCTCAAAAGTACATGTTTTCTACCACAGGGCTTACTACCAAGTTTCCCAACTTGGATACAGCAGGCGTATGCATATCTGAGAGTTAACTCTGTGTATTTGACATACCTTGATGGGCAATTACAAGGAGACTAATACTTTGCTCTTGCATCTTCTGTTTATGTATAGCAAAGCAAAAGAGGCTTTCATAAAAATGCAGAAAGAACGTGACTTCCATCGAATGCATCATAAGCGAGTGGTCCAGGAGAAAAACAGGCTTATTTCTGACATTAAAAGGTAAAAAAAAAAAATAAATAAATATTAATTACTGTACCTGTAGCATTAAGCAATATGTCTTCAGTTATTGCCTGGTGATGAGATGACACTGTGGAATTTTAAGTGCTAAAGTAAAACTAGCTGCGTTCAGTTAGTGTCAAAGTAGATATCAGTTCCATCTATTCATTCCACCATGTGTCTTAAACAATTTCTAATGATTTTTTGGTATGTTTTCTATAGTGTGATGTGGCATTAGTAAGTACATTGTATTTCTAATAGTTGAAAATAGAAGTGAGATGTTCTTTTACATTGATCTTTTTCCATAAATATGGAAAAAGTGATTTCTGGGTTTAGATCTTTTGTCCATTTTAAGGGTAATTGGTATCATACTGGGTTCAGAACCTTTGTGTTCATGATTCCCATAGCTGGTATTTTCTCTCTGAACTTCCTATATGAAACTTGCTGTGTTGATTTGGTTGCAAATAAGCCCAAACTAGTTCATAGGTATTGACTTATAAAATAAATCATTATAATATTAAATGCCGTAACATTACCATTCTGGAATTCTGTAACTTTCTATTAATTGTCACGCTATGTTGCCTCCATGAGTAGACAGTGGGCCAGCTGAAAGAGTTACGTGTAGAATCTTTTTGCACGTTTCTGCTGGAACTTGTTTTAAAATAACGTTGGTGAGTGACTTACATCTGCAGCTCCAAACAATTCACAGGATTCTGTTGATGCTGCTCTCAATCAATGCACATAATAGCACCTACACGTTCTACGTCTTTAACCTTGAAATCCATACATACTAATGCAAGAGAGAACTGTTCACTGACTTAGCCCCTGTGTCATGAAGTATTTTTTTGAAGCTTTTAGTATCATGTGCTTTGCCTAAGACTTATATGACTTGTAGTTGGTCTGAAAAATTAAAATGGTTAAGTATTTTAAATGTAATGTGCAGTGAAGAAAGAAATAGTAATCATATTCTGACTGGTCTAGATGAGGATCTTAGTTGGTAGTTGGTTAATAGCTGTAATTCTTTCTTCCTGTGAAATACCATCCATCTGCAAGAAACCAAATTAACAAATTAATGTGCAATACGTGTATGAAGGATTAAGAACAGGTCAAAATGGGATGGATTCTTTTAAAATATATGACTAAACAAACTATAAATCCTCTTGTTCGTCTGACTTCATATTTTTATTTATTTTTCTTGTGGTATTCCAGTTGGGTGGTTACATACTAAATACCTTGGCTGTCTCCTCTGTATTGACCTTTTGGCCCTTTTATTCTTTTATGTGGGGAGGGAAAAAGTTACACAGACAACATAAATCTCTGATTGAACTCATCTTTGAGGAATCATTTGTCTCTTCTTGTTAACAGGCTGAAGGCACATTATGCATCATACGAACCAGTGCTGAAGCAGCTGACTGAAAAATACCAGACTTCACTGAGACAGAAAATGTTAACTAGTCTGGAGAGAGACAGAGCAGCTGGGCAGGTAAAACTATGGTGAATGCTGCTCGCAAAGCTGTGAGGAATGCTTTGGGGTGTTGCTTTGGTGAATAAACAGGATATTTCTGTTAAAGCAACTCCCTTATGCAATAGTTTGAAGCAAAATTTTTTGTCAGTTTCATGATACTCAGTGAAATGTTAATATTTGAAAGCAAGTGAAAGTTAGTGCCCCAAAATTGTAGTTCTCAGGCTGTATTTGCTCAGTGCTGCTCTACATGAGTCAGCAACGTGCAGACCCTGTTATGCTTCAGTGTCAGCAGCTTAAGAAAAGCTGTGGTACTCCACAGATCCACATGCTTCCATCTATGCCCTCAGAAATCTCTTGTTTTAACTTCATTACTACTTATTATTTTTATATTTTCCTAAACATTTCCAGGAATGACCTACTAGTTCAGGAAAAACTGCATTAAGATAGCAAAGACAGTTTTTCTCTCTTGTGAGTGGAATAATAAAGTAGTATTTCACTCCTGTAATCTGATGTATAGGTTGGTATGCAAGATATTCTGCCTGCTTAGCAGGAAGTACTATAAGCACAGGTAGAATGGATGAAGAACAGAAAATTATCTTGTATGTGTTTAACCACTAGGTTGTTTGCTCAAAAGAGGAGGAAAAAAAAACCTCTCAAAATGCATTGCGTTTCGGCAGTAGCATCAATTATATGTGGGTAACATGAAAGGAATTTATCATGCTTGCACTCTCTTCTAATAGTCCTCATCTCTCATTTCTTCCTTTCCTCTGCCTCCAATTTTTCTCAGGTCACCTGAGGGCTTACTTTTTAAAGACTGAGGATAATATGTTTGAAATTTCAATAAGTAAAAGAAAGTGTCCTAGAGAAAAAAGGTTACTGTCCATATACAGTGATGCTGAATTAGGAGTACAAAACACAGAACAGTTCCAGTGCTATGAAATTTCAGGAATATATATATAACACCTACCCAGTTATGAACTGTACTCATTCTGGAGTTGCAACTTGCTTGGTCTTAACACCGTATTTTGTGGCATTTTCTTATGACAAAGCTGTATGTCATGTTCTGCCATGAAGGTAAAGATCAGCACAGTGATGGCAGTGGCTAAAAGTTAATGGTGCATTAAGAGCCCTCATATTTTAGGTATCTGCATTGTTTTAATAGAGCTGTGAAAATATTTTGAGACGTTCTGCATAGCTTGTATTTTATCACATTGTTGCACTGTGCCTTTCCAAAATCTTGAGTTAGGAGTAATGTTTATAACTTAATGACCATCAGAAAAATGAGAAATTAAAGATGGGATTATCAGAAAAGTAAGAAGTTATAGATGGGTTTCATTCCTTACATATGTGGGCATTAATGCCGTGTCTTGTGAACAGACAGTTCAAAATAAATGTTTTCATATTACCTCTTTTTTTTTGTTTCTAATGTTAGGTTACAGGTTTGCAAGCAAAATTAAAAAATTTAGAGTACACATATGCTATTCAGATTCCTGTGACAACAGGTAAGATACTCCCACCACCAAGCTCAGACTGGTTGTGGGTTTTTTGTTACTGTGATTAATTTCAAAATCTGGTATAACAGTAAAAGAAAAATACTTGCGCTAGAAACATTTTATCAGCTGTCTTGGTGACAGAGCAGCAATTTTAAAATTTGAATATTTATTTTAAAATGTGTCCGCTAAGGCCTGTGAGACTGCTGATGGCAACATGGAATATGTGAGTAACTGTGGAAGGACTTCATCCTAGAAATCTTTTGTGTCTGAATTTGTTATTTTATCCACTAATACTCTTTGGGGAGTTTTTTATGCGAGTGTTCTTTTTCAGCTTACTCTTAAGCATGTGCATACTGTGGTCTGGAAACACTTTGATAATTCTGGTGTTATGAATTCCAGCCTCTTATTTTAGCATGTCTCATTTTTATAGGACGTTGCTAAGGTTATATCATACCTGCTGGACTAACATCTTTATCTGTATGGTACAACTACACTACTTCCCTGGTGCTTTGAATAAATGCATAATTATTAAATTGTTTTTCTGACTGCATCAGGAAAAAACCTGGCACCTCTGGTTTCCTGAGTAAATGAAGTCCATGCTATCACATTATTGTTCACATCACTTCCACTAATAATCGTGAACCTATTTTCCTGTTGCAGCTGCATTTGGCAGTGAGATAAATCTCAAAGAAACCAGGTTTCTAAAAGGCTCCTGAAAATAGATGGTGATGAAAAAGGGAAAGAGCGAGCTCAAACCTCTCTGACAACAGGTGATGTTGCACCTGCCTTAGTCATGAGCAGAACTCCCATCAGAGATTGCAGTTTATTTGATATTAGAGAACCCCAAATTTCTCAGCCACATAGGTGACCAGGTATTAACTATTATACAACTTCCATGCGAAGCGTCTGTTGCAATTTTGACTTTTTTTTATCTTTCTCTTGTGGGTATTTTTTTTTTTCTAGTGTTAAAGGCCTAAACTTCAGTTTGCAGTGGTAATATACCCCAGGTAAAAAGCCCCTGAGTTACCCCAACCTTTAACAGACAAACTTGATTAGTTCCCATGTTCATGGAGTTACTGCCATTGTATAAAATTCCTGTAGAAAAGACAAGGCTGAGAAGAATAGTAGCCACATATACTTGATTTCTTTTTGGTGGTTGAGTGAACAGGCCAGCAAGCATTTCCTTGACTATTAAACTGCCTTATTTACAATTAATGCAGACATATCAACTACTGCCAAGATCTTTGCTATTGTCTGCCTACTATGAGCATGGCACATTCAGTTACATTTTTTTCCCTTCTATCTAATGTAAGTTGAAGTATTTGATCTCCTAAATTGTTTCAAATTACTGTGAGCACTGGACTGAGATAATTATCTGGAAGATGCCACTCATCCTGGCTTGGTCTTGGTTTCCATGCAGCAGTGGGAGGATTACACGGCTGAGGAGTCCCTTGAAGCACTCCCTACTTCTTTTCTAAACTACTGTATAGTTAAGAGCACAGCTGCTTTCATTTCTGGGAGAACTTGGAAGGGTTCTGTAGTCTTACCCAGTACAAACTAAGCTGCATTTTTGTTTTGCATACAAGCAAATAGGTTCTAAACTAAGAATTTCTGTAAATGTTGACTTTGGATCTGTTAACACAGTGGAATACTGAAGTACTGGCAGCAGACGTCTTCGGTGTTCACAGTATCTTTCAGAATTTGGACTCTGATGCCTTTTTTTGGTATGTGTCTCCTCAGCAAGGCACATTTCAGGCTCCCAAAGCTGTTACAACTAAAAGCATGAGCCTCTGCCCCACTGAAGAGAACAGTGCTTGTTTTCATCCCACTTCAGATAGGGAGGTAGAGAACAGCCTTTTTATTTTCTGTTAGTTTGGGGCATATAACATCCACCTTTTCATTGTACTCAGAGACTGAGGATAGTGTGGGTTCTTCCTCCATTACAGTATAGATGCCCCATCTGTGTTGTCTTCATATTACACATGCTTTCAGTTGTTGTTGGAGCGATTGTGAAAACCACTCACTGGCTGCTCACGGTACACGTTTATTCTCTAAAAATTTTGAGAGCACTTTATAATACCAAAAAATGACAAGCAGAGGAGCACTTTATGAATAATGATAATAAAGTCAATTAGTCTTCAACACAAATTACTAAATTCATCAGCCACCAACGTACTTGTACAAGCCTTAATTTGCTTCATACCTTGTGTATCATAAATTAAGTGGTAATTCTGTTAATCTCTTTTCAGTGCTTTATCCTCTAATAGTACATCATTTTTGTTGCCCTATGTAGGTTATACTAATGTTGCAGTGAATGATACTGTCTTGTACTCAGATACTTTCTGCTACGTCTTGAAAGATGGTCATGTTCTGTTGCACCTTGAATTCTTGTTCCTGAGACAGTATAAATGCAACCTTGAGAAGCAAGCAGTGTGTAGATACTGGAGAAATGTTTGCTGCACTTTTCTCTGAATTTCAGTTCTTAGTTTGGAAGGAACTAGTGCTGTTGGACTTGCACAACTCTGCTGTAAGGAGACCTACAGCTGAATTTTTTCAGTTGCTGTCTCTTCAGAGCTGATTTTTCTGCATTAGTAAATTGGGAAGTTTTAGTTAGAAGATAATGCATGTGCAGACTGGCAAGTTACCACTTGCCAAGGTAAGGTGCCTTTTCTGGCCAGCCCTCTGCTTTCACTGTGGTGCAGAGCATGATGGAATAAGAATGGCAGCAGAAGATTCACTGCTCCAGATGCTGCTTCTGTCCCAACTCTGGCCTGACTGGACTGCACAACACCTGGAATGCTGGCTTTGGCTGCAGGGCGCTGAGAGCAGCTTTCAGTTAGTCTGGGATTTGCTGAATTGTTCGAGGTTTCAGATAGCAGTGAGGCCCTGCATGTCCCGTCCATTGCGGGTCTGGCTTGTGTTTGGGCTTTGGTTTTCTTTTTTGGGTGAGTCGTATACATGTGAAGTACAAAGGGAAGCATCAGAGTATTCACAATGAGGTTGTGTTGTAAACTTGTATGTGGTGGCTAGGTAGAAAAAAAAACCAAACCAGAAATGAAATAACAGTAGTTAATTTTAGGACAACTATTCTGGACTTACTGCTTAGGTTGTTGATGTAGCAGCTTTCAGCCTGATGCATTTCCAACAATTGAAGACAGCATCCACAGTACAGAGAGTGTCATTTATTTACTAGAGCTTTGTTGCTGTCTCACTGCCAGACTGCTGTTTAGCTTTGCAAGCAGTGCTTTGTACACAAACCCTTCAAGAGAAAACTTTTCTTTAGATGTCTTAGAAAGTTAGAGGTTTTAAGTTATTTCCTATTTCCTTACCTTGCTTGTTTGAAGCTGATATCGAGGTCGTTTAGTAGTTCAAGAGGAGCTAGTTAACAGTTAGGATCCGGACTCAGTCCTGTTGTACGCTGTTTCTCTGTCCCTGCTCTGCTCACTCAGAAGCCAGCTCTGAACTAAAAGTTGTATCTGGAGTTCAGATTATTTTAAAGGATTGGATGTTTTGTGTAAGATTTGCATTAAAAAAAGTTTTGTTTTTGTCTTATATCTGGTCTTCCCAGATGTGGCACCAAGGGCATAGATGGAGAGATCTTAACTTTCAGAGAGAAATAACTAAGCTTTTTATTCAGGTTATTGGTGTATATTAACAGAGCACTTGCAACTGTACTTAGAGATCAAGACACAGCGTTAAGTGGTGCTCTGATAAAAGACCACTTTTGCCTGAAGGAATTAAGCAGTGTTGATTGTGGCTTGCTTATAAACCTAAGTGAACACTGCTCTAACAGCTGGTTCTGAAAACACGTTATAAAACGGTTACTTGCTCAGTACGTTTCTTGTATTTTCTAAAAACAACAGCTGCTTATTTATTACCCAATTATATTCAAAAGTTGAACTCAATGAGTTTCTTTACTCATGGTTGAGTTAACTCATTGCGAAGCCTGTTAACAGTGTTTTTCCTTTCCCTGATCTAATGTAATTGCTGTTAGAAGGTCATGCAAAAAGAAATTTAAAATGCACCAGTTAAAGTACTTAAACCTTGTTGTCCCCATTCCATCTACAATGCGATCAGAATAGAAAATCTGCAAACACAAGCTGTTGACATCTTAGTGCAGTAGAAAGAGTTCTGTAGAGTTTTTTCTTTGGTTTTTCTTAACGGTTACTGACATTTTAAGCCCTTCAACTGTTACAGCTCTGTTGGTTTATACGTATTTCAAAAGCACCAACAAACCAAGTGCTTTATGAGCAACCTGCTAGTGGGTAACAGTTACTGAGCATGTAGAAAGTGTTTGACATGTAAACTAATTCTGCAAGTGTGCAATTCCTCAGAGAAAGTTATTATTCAGGACATCTGTGACAGTAGCTTTAACTTTTAAAGAAGTGAGGATACAGACATTTGTTGGACCAGGCACAGTTCTTCTTATCAGTTATGGTTTTAGTCAGATGGGGCATGCAGGGAGGTTTTGTGTTTACCTGATGATTGGCTTTTTTTTCCTCAAGGGTGGAGAGGGTTGGGGTTTTTTCCCTTTAAGTCAGAATGTTTGCATTTCACTGTCAAGGTCTGAATAAAACTATTTTACAAGAGCAAGCGTTTAAAAATGCGTGGTGTGAAGTACACTCGTTTCAGTCTGGATCTTAGCTGTATAATGTGTTTTTCATTTGGGCTTTTCTCAAAGAACTGGAGGGATCTAAGTGCCCAAACCCTCTTGGAATTCAGTGTTCCATTATTTTTCCTGTAGACATGTATATGTACTGCAGCAAGACACAGGGATCACAAGGGACTCTACTTAGATATGTGAGCTGCCAATGCAAAGACTGAGAGAGGTGTCGGTTCTGCCAGATCATGGCAGATGTGCTGCACAATAGCCCACGTGTGCTGTACTGTTCCTCCTGTTCCTTCCAGCCTGTTCTGACGATTTACAGCTATGCTACCTGCTGAGGATTTCTTTGCTGAGTTACCTCTTCATAAGTAATTCCTTGTTTGAAAGCTGGGTTGTGAGAAAGTGCAGGGAAGCAAAAGAGAATGTGGGCTGTGAATCAGAATAATGCCTTGGTGGTAGATATCGGATAGGATGAAATGAGATGATGTTTCTTCTGATGCTGAGGGAAAAGAAGAATTACATCCATTTTATTGTGACTCTCTCCTGTACTGCAAGATTCAAAATTGTTGCTGCATTTTGGGGACGAAATCTAGGGTACTGTTAGGTAAGCTGAAATAGATTCCACCAAAATAATGTGTGGAGCGGTTATACGTAGTCTTTGAGTATTTTATACAGATGGCACAGTAGCCTGAATATCTTTTTAAAGTGGTGTTTCTTTTGAAATTTCCCGTGTCTAGCTAATATTAAGTAAAGAGAGATTCTCCAGACGAGTGAGTAAAAAATATGTTCTGACCTATTTTCATTGGTTTTGTTTTACAGCAGACCACAAATGTCAAAAGAAGAAAGGGTTGCAAGGTCCCACCCAGAAAGCTCTTCAGGAAGCCAGAAAGCAAAAAATCCTTCATACTGAAAGCTCTTCAAGTCATTCAGTCAAAGATACAGAGAAGACAGAAAAGAGATATCTAAAGGCATGCAGCATATTTTCTTGTTGTTCAGTATCTAATCCAAAGCACGCTTTAAACTTTTACCAAGCTCTGGTGAAAAATGCTTGTCCAACATGACTGATAGTCATGTTTATACTTAGAGTCATTTATACTTACTAAATAGGACAGGTAGGTAACAAGTTTTAATACGAGTTTCTATTGTAATTCATTTTTCAGTGAATAATAGAACTCCAATTGGTTGAAGCTACCAAGCTACTTTTGGAGAGTCTGATGTAATCACCCTGCAGAGGAAGAGCACCAGCTTGTTACTCTGTTTCTTTTGTGGCTGGAGAAATACTAAACTATTCCATATGGCTTGCAAACTATTCAAGCGTTTCAACTTGTCTGTTTGAGCTGAGTCTGAAAGGTATAACATCTGGGAGACTCAGGGTTTAAAACCGGCCGTTTGTTGATAGTCGGTGCAAGTTTCTAAACTTGAGTGTATCAAAGGTGCGTTGCTGTTTTTTTGGAAGTTGTGGAAATGAAAATGAATTCCTGATTGAAGTGTTTTACTGTTGAAAGGGATTTGTGTTCTTTACTTTGTTCTACTTGGTTTATTTCTTGAGGTGGCATTTTGGGACTACATGACAATGCTTTTTATTTTTCCAAGTCAAGATAAATGTCCTAATATCTAAAATTCTTAAGCTCTTAAAACTGTTGCTCTGGCCTATCTTTGAGAACCATGGTTTGAGTTTAAACTATGAGTTTAGTTTAGCTTGCTGTAGTTGGAATCAACTTCAGTCTTTCCTTTCTCTGTATCCACAAGAATATGTCCATGGGGATTTATTTTTTGTATGTTTGTAACTGTCTCCCCACCTATTAGTACCTGAGTCTTCCTGAGGCACATGCCAGTCAGTCTGTCTCCACTTTCCCTGTTTTTCATTCAGTGGTTAGAAACTTCCATTTTAGAGGTATCTCTTCATTTGTCTTGTGAACAGATGAGTATTTCTTGGCTTATGAAATTTTACTCTTTGTTGCTGTTTCTACTGAATTCATCAGGATTTTTATAATAAACTTCAGTGGAGTTACATTTCACCCCCATAATATATAAACTCTACACAGGTAGTGTGTCTGCCTGGCTCTTTCTTGTTCTTTGAAATTCATGAGCGCTGTTAGTTGACTGGTTCTGGCAAGCATCTGTGTTTCTGCAGATCTTATGTTTCCCAAATGGGTCCTATTAGAGGCCCTGATGTCTTTATTTAATCAATGGATGAGAAAACTGGAGTAGCTCCAGAACTAAGACATCAGAAAATATGGGCATGTTTGAGCGTACTAGATTTTACCATGGCGAGACAATCTGAAACTTTAAGTGTGAGACTAACATCTTTCCCAACAATGAAACAATACTTTTCTTTCACTTTGTGTTTCCCGGATATATTATTTCTAAATATTACTGTTCTAACAAAGGATACTACTTTAGATATACCAGTTGTCAATTGTTTTATTTCTTAGGCTGTTAGAAATAAATGGCAGAGAGGATGATGAGTCTGTAGAGGGTGAAGAGATGAGTTAAAATTGTGTTTTAAAAAGGTACTCACAGAACTGTCCTGCACATTTGTTGAACTGCAGTTCTAAGTTACTTTAATAAAATAGTGTGCTCTTACTTACAGTTTAGTTGTCTGAGTATGTGTTCTAGTCAAAAGGATTAGGCATAAATTGGTGTCTTGCCTTCTTTAGGTCATTTTATGTGATACTTGGAATCAACTTGTGTGATGCCACATCTCCTTTGACCTGTATCAAAATATCTTTTAAATTCTACCACTACTTGTGATCTTTCTTAGGATGATTCAACATGGCAATCTCTTTACTGAAGAGTGTACCTGAAATAATAGTCTTTTTCTCATTTATAATAATGAAATTAACTTTAGATGGTTTTTTGAGGGGTGGTAAAATAGACTTACATGTGTTCAGATTAAGATTACACATAATTTAAATTCTCTTTATACCACAAAGGAAGTAAGAGTCAGAGCATAAACTGGACAACTGTCCACTGGGGTTCAGGTGAGGAATATAGATAAGAAGTAAATGCAATTAAAAATCTGACAATCAAACAGCAAATTTATGACAAATAGGAGAAAAAGAAAACAGAAAACATGGAAAATGTAGGTGAAATTCACTGTCAAATATTGTTTAGCACTTTTCAGTAAATGGAAGTGAACATTTTAGAGCTTACAAAAGTTCAGAGTAAACAGTTTATCCAATTTTAAAATTTAGGCACTTAGATCATACTACATTCAGTAAAAAGCATATTGTCATGGGACAAGATGATGAATGTTTTTATTAACTGTACTGTTACATAGGAGTGAACTATGGTGATGAAAATGATTTAAAATCTTTTCTGTGTCTTGTAGCTAAATAGTGATGTAACAAATGCCTGTGCTTGCTTCTAAGTAGATGCAAATATGACTCATAGCTGAACTAGAACATTTACTTCAAGGACAGGCATATATTGTGTTATTGTAATATCCTGTAAAAGCTGACACTTAATTTAAAACCTAAGGTCTCTTTGATTTTAAGTTTTTCCCTGAAACAATGAAAAAGCAACTGGAATTTTTCTAAGAAAAAAAGCATCCTCCTGATCTCAGAATTTGTTACAAGACTCAAATTATACCGTAACAAGCAATTGGGCTTAACTGTTTACTTATCTAGCCCTTAATAAGCCAGTATCAATAGCATAAATATCCTTAGATTAAGAATGTGCATAAAGTACCGCTTTAAACATTTAAATTAATTAAAATGTACTCACAGGTCATTAAAATTGTAGAGAACCTTTGATAATGTGATTTTCATCATCCTGTTGAAATATCGTTTTCCTAGTTTGATATTTTTATTCTCTCAGGTTCCTACAGAGGACATTCTATGTTTGATTGCCTCTGTTAGTTATTAGCAGGGCAGTTGCAGCTTATTTATGTTCCGTAAATTCTATTTCCCCAAATAATGTATTACAATGCAATTTCATTTCCTGAAGCTTTATTTGGTGCAAAACTTTATCAAAAGGTGCATTGGACATTTTGGAGTTGGGGTATTATCTGTTTCTGTGGAACAGATTTTAAAATAATGGGCAACAGTATATTAAAAAAATACAGAATAATACAGTATATTTAAAAAATACAGAAGTAAAATCCAGAGACCATACAAAAATAGCTTTCATAATTAATAAGACTTTGGGTCGAAATTTCACATGAATACATATAAAACCCAAGTTTCTCCTCGGTTCTATGGAAGGAAGTGTATAAAACTCAGAACTACTGGTTCTGTGTTCTCAAACAGAAGGGAAGCTAAAACCAAATAATTACTTAATCAGACGATTGAGCTTGGATATAAATTAGCACAGACATATTGGGACAGACTGGAAAGATGAGGTCCCAAAGTAGTTAGGAAGGGTTGGAAATGAAATAGGAGAACATTTTGTGTCTGTAGACTTGATACTCAGTAGAGCCAAGATGACCGACAGATAATACTGGGAATATGTATTTCTACAGTCTTTAACTGGTAAAGTGGAACTTCAGGTAAATAGCTAAGAAAATTAGTACCATTTACAAAGATATAAGACCGCAGTGTAGAGAAAGGGGAAGAAAAGACAACATCTGTTTTTCAAATGAGATAAGTAAAAGCTAAGAAATTATAGACTAGTCAGTATAACTTAAATTCCCAAGGAAATTTGTAATGAATAAATAAAATTTTACTGAACGTCTGGAAGAAACTGGGAAAAGAAATAACTGTGAAAATGGGTTTTCAAGGAAAAAGTGCTTCAATTCAGTCTAAATTGCATCCGTAAGAGGATAAGAGGTGTCATGGATAGGTGTAGTAAGTGCTGTGACTTTGTTAGTAAGATACAAGAGCTCTTATGTTTTTAATAAGGCTTTGGAGACTGTCTCACAGATCATTCCTATTAGCAGCTGTGGAAATCTGTCCTGACAGAAGCTTTCCTAAATTAATGGAAAACAGATGGGAAACATGCAGATATATTGAATAGGCTGTTGCTGGGATATGTTGTCATTAGTGATGGGGAAAATGGAACAGAAAAATATGCTGACTAAACTTGCAGACCAAGCTCACGGGGTTTGGTGGAGGCTGAACAAGCGCAGTGAGGACGGGAGCACGCTTCCAACCCTGACCTATTGGAGAACTGATCTAAAGAAATTACATGCAATGTAAGAAAAGGTACAAAATCCTGTTAAAAAAAAAAAATCAAATGTTCAAATACGGAATGAAAAGAAATAGTTGATAAAGTAGCTTTTATTTAGAATAGGCTTTAGGGTTTGCAGTCTAAAGCAAGCTGAGCACGAGTCAACCGTGGCGTAATATTGCAGAATAGCTGAATCCTGCAGCATAAACCAGGGCTGTGGTATGGAGCATGTGGAGTATTCCTCTTGCTTTGCTGAGTTGCTGCGTAGCTTTGGCTGCAGTACTTTGTTCAGTTCGATCTCAGCTCTTCAGGAGGCGAGTGGAGTATCAACAATGAACGGTTAGAAGTTTGTGGAACGTAACTGTCAAAAGTTGAGAAGTGACATTTTGCGTAGTCTATAGAAAAGAACGTGAAAGGGAGACAGAATACATCCTTAAAATATAAAAGAATGCTGTTTAAAAAAAAACCAACAAACTGCTGAAACATCAACCAAACAACCTGTTAGAACAAGAAATAATAAAGTAGAAATCCAATATGAATTACTCAGATTACATATTAAGAACTTTTTGCTAGTATAGATAGAGAAGCGCTGGAATAGATTGCCTGGGGAGTTTGAGTTGACTGCCTCGCTGTCATTTATTAGCTTGATTTTTATTTCCTGCCTTGCCCTAAATAGCAGACTGCTTTTAAGTTTCTATTAAAGAGCAATATCAAAATAAGTTTAGATGAAATCTAGGCTTTTGTTTTCATTTGTGTGTGATATTCCATATGTAATAGCTGATGTGACGATGGCGTTAGTTTTAGGCTCTGCCTAAATGTGTGTTTCTAAATATGACAGACAGACATGGAGAAGAAAAGAAAATGTTTAAGAATATTGACTACAAATAAACCTGTATAGAAAAAAATATTCATACATCTGCAAGAAAAACTTATAAAAGACAATATAGATATAAATTTCCATCCGTCATTGCAGCTTTGTTAAACCAAGACACCCAAAGCCGTGCATTTCTAGAAATAGGTTGTTTGATATTTGAAGCCATTGGTACTTGATAAAATTACCTTGCAGAGCATCCAACGGGCTTCTTTGTGCTGAAGAACATTGCTTATTTTGAGTCATTACGTGCTGCTAAGAATAACAAAGTAAGAGGCCCCCAAGACCGAAAGCAAATACAGAAGAATGTTGGGAAGTAAGATGCATTTGGTCCCAATTCTAATTGTAGATATGCTTTGCATATTAATATTTCTTTCTGTAGTTGAGGGTAAATAGTGGCAGATTTTAGAATAATAGCCTGTTGTCTGCAAGACCGAATCTCATCCTTGCTGTACTTAATTTGGAAAAGCTTCTGTCAGTAAATGGCTATTTTTTTTCATGCAAATAATTTGATTTCCTGCAAAAGGGGCCTACTGAAATGATATTTAATTTACAAAAAAACCTTTGAATGTTGCTGAGGAAATGTAAAAAATAGAAAATTGATGAAAATATAAAGACTCTAAAATGTTTCTTTTTTTTTTTGGTGTTGCTGTTGCTATCTTCCTCAGGACAGACAGCCCTGTCAAATGGGGAGAGCTGGGAATTGTGCGTAAGTGGGTCCTTTATCCCACAGGAGTTCTTGCAAGGCTTTCCATCATTCGCTTTGGGCTTGACGATAGGATTTGACTTTGCCCCATTTAAGAGGAAACCTGACCACAGAACAGGAGCCTCCACGCAAAGGACACGCAGCAGGTGGTGGAGAGATGCTTGTACAACTGTCAATGACGTCAGCGTTGTTTGGCCTTTGAGACCATGATTGAGCAACTTCATTAACTCTGGAATCCTGCTTTGCTTTCCCTTTAAAGTGTCAAGATATTAAAATTTCTCTTGGAAATCAGTTGGGAATTTTGGCGAGTCAAGGAGCAGAGTGGTTTCGTTGTGCTTGTTCTTCACTAACCAATGTATACAGTGCTTCCAGCAGATGATTTGAAACTTGCTGGGTGAAATGCCACCAAATGCGATTCTGCCAGTGACTGCAACTGTAACAGTCTGGAATGTTCAACTTTAGCCAAGGTCTCTATTCTTTTAAAGGAAAGCAAACAGGAAGTATCATTGGAATGCACGGCACGACTCGTGCAGCCGTGCACCCCTGGTTGGGTACCGTGGTTATGATGTTGTTGATGCAAAGTGCATTGCAATTGGAAAATGGCAGTTGTTTTTAAGGAGGAATTTTTTTGTGTGAGAGAAGAAAATCTAAATTCCACAGAAGTCCAATTCTAATTCTTCTGTTTTTCAGGTCTGTTTCGTAATAAATGTATAATACAAGAGATGGGAGGAGTCATGCAGTTTTGGAACCCTGTATACATAGTTCGCTTCCAACACAAAACAATCTGCTTCGGTGTTTTTGGGGTATTGATAAAAATATAAAAATATAAATTATTTGTAATCGATACACATTTGTGGGTAAAATATTCAGAATAGTAAATGTACTTGAACTGGAATAATCACCACTATGTTTTTTAAGATGTATTCTTCTAGAAGAAACACTTGCAATATAAAATTCAGCAGTTAACTTACTTCGGTGTTCAAGGATGTGGGTAAACAAAAGGGAAATATGTGAACTACTGCATGATATACTTACACACAAAAAAATTAGATCAAATGAGGCCAGAGTTAACAACACTAATTGTTTTTTGTTCTTCCATTTTAATGTAGTTCAGCTTTAATTATTCAGGCATAAAACTAGATCCCTTTCAAATTACTGAAATGTGATTGAAATATGAAATAAGCACTCAGACCACGAAAATCTGAAGGAAGGGCTCAGGTGCTCACTAACTGTTGTATTTATATTTTAAATTAACTATTCTATACTAAGTTATGGATTTTTGTGTTTCAATCTTTTCTTCCAATATTTAAACAAAGCCCTTGCATATGTAAACATCACTTTAAGGAAAATGAAAATTTGAAATTAGCATTTCGTTTTCATGGTAACAAATCTCTCCAACATGCCATAAGTAAGTCTGGCAGGAACAGGCACTGCTCATGTTCAGGGTTGTTTGTCTTGCGTATTCAAACTGATATTCAATAATTCAAACTGTACATCTGGGAGTAGAACGTAAAGCCTTAATTGTTTTTGTTTGGATACAATGAAATGAAATAAATGCTAAGGCTGTATTCCAAACAGTTTATGAATTAATAATCACTATTTCCTCCAGAAAATTCAATTATTTTTCATTGGAGTTGTACATCCTGTGAAGATAATGTTAATGGGTCACAAGACTTTTCATAAACCTTGGATTTACATCTCATCTAAAAGAATTGCTTTTTTTCCTTTAATTTCTCCTCTCCTCTTTCACAGCTACCCTTCTCGTTCCTGCTTCTGCTGAACTCTTACAACCAAGGTGCTGGATTCAAGTTATTTACTCAAGTTTGAAAATCTACTGTAGAATTTTGTTACTCAAACAGGGGCCAAAACACGTTGATTGACAACAATATTACCATACACTCAATTTACATCTCTTGAATACATTGTAACATTTTTTTCTGTATTTGTTTTCAAGTTTTTATCATCTTGTGTATATATACAGTTCAGATAATGTGCTATATATTGTAAAGCATCCAAAGCAGATCAGTGAAACAGCTGTTGAATTCGGTACGCATCTGAAGCTGATTTTAGTTTTGCAGGAATGTTTCACTCATGGTAGAGATCAAATCTACTTGATGATCTGTAGCACCTGTAAAGAAACTGTTCTCTTGAAGCAAAACTTGAGATTGTTTGCTGTGATTTAAATATGTTAAGAGTAATTTTCACAAATTCTTACAGGTCAAAAAGTAAAAGAACAAATAAACAAGAAACAAGTCACAATACGTAGTATTTTTAAAAATAGTCATATGTACCTGTGGTATTTTGTTAATGTGTGAATCGTGTACACTCGACTTCCAGACTTCTGATGTATGCTGGTTATTTTTTTTAATTTTGGTTAGAGTACTTAGCACTTGTAGCCGGTTTAGGAACAATGCATATCACAGTGACATCGGTCTAAACTGTCTTTCTGTGGTTTTAATGTCCATTGCCTAAGAAAATGACCGTAAAAAGATGTTCCTAATAGTAAAGAAACTCCCAATGCTCTGTCTTCACTCTGTGTGAAGATTGTTGGTATGCTCTAGGATGTGCGTGGTCTGGCTTGGACCCAGCAGATAAAATAATTGGAGAAAGAGCGGTGCGTATCGCTGCTAATGTAATGGGGAAAATACCCCAATTCTGTGTTTCTGCCTAGATCACAGGATTGGTTCATGTGCAGGTGTTATCCTTGGGTTTCATTATTGCAAATCTGAAAAACAGTAATGAAGATAGAGATGAAACCTGGTCTAGTGGAAGGTGTCCCTGCCGTGGGAGAGGGGTTGGAACTAGATGATCTTTGAGGTTTCTTCCAACCCAAACCATTCTATTCAAACCAACTGTTCATCTATGATATTTTTACTTTTAAAGTTTTCCCTTGGAAAAAAAAAACCCACAACCTCATTTGAGTGTATTGTATTTGGAATTTTTGATACACAGCTAGTTGTTAAGCAGTTGTTTTTGTCCATGTATAGTCGTTTGAAGATGTTCTCTTAAATTCTAGGATATAAGGCTTTGGCAACTTTTTCTTCTGCTGCTCCTCTTCTGTTGTTTACTAAACTTTTCTTGCTCCAGTCTTCTCTCTCCAGCTTCTCTTCTGTTTTGCAAGCTGGCCGATTCATGGCCAGTTTTTGCCTGCCACCAAAGCTTTGAACAACCAGCTTTTATAGACATGCTTTGTTCTCCTAAAGTAATTTTGGAAGTAACGATTAAGAGAAGCTGAAAGGGCTTTGTTGGCACTATTGTTTATTTACAGGGTTTTGTTTTATTTTAATGGAAGACAGCCTATTGTGTACTAATGAAGTATTTTAGAAACTGTGTAAACATAAGAATGAAAGGCAAAGGCTGACAATATTTGGAACATATTTAAGATTAATTGGATACATCCTGTGTTGTATTCTGTAACTCCTGTGCCCTTCCTAAAAACACAACCAAACTAATATACTCGCATCTATTCTTAACCTTGGTGCTAATTTAACAGGTTTTTGGTCTGAGAATCGTGGCAGGGAGCTCTTTACAATCTGCGTGTAGTTTATTTCCATTTTTGTTAGGATACACAGACAGTAGGCTGCAAACCACCATCTGGTAATCTGTGAGTAGACAGCCTTGGTGGCCATAAAACAGGGTGTATGTGCTAAAGCTGTGGTTAGGAGCTTAGTCAGAACACGCCAACACCTGTGCAGGAGACTCCTCTTATTCAGCTCTATCAGCTACTCAGCGTTGCTTCAGATTGTCTTGAATTTGATACCTTTTGAAACAATATTCTTCTGCTTATTTGGGATTAAAAAGGTTTTTATTAAATAACTTATGAGTATCAGGAAAGCTTTTAAATGAGATATGGAGCTATAGATATTGTTCCGAATCTTACAAATCCTGGTTTTATTACTTTAAAAAAATCTTTTAAATTGAATTTAATCATCATTAATTTCATGTCAGAGGTAGCTGTAATAAAAGTAATGAGAAGAAGCAATAAAAAGGTCAAGTTTTTGTTTCTCTTCCCAGCCAAACATATTTGAATGCTATTTTAGCATGTCCTTGGACTATTCTAGGCAATATATTAATGACTGGGATTGTTTAGTTTGGAGAAGAGGTGGCTGAGAGGAGCCCTCATTGCTCTCTACAACTACCTAAAAGGAGGCTGTAGTGAGGCTGGTGCTGGTCTCCTCTTCCATGTAATGAACAATAGGACAAGAGGTGATGGCCTCAAGTTGTGCCAGGGGAGGTTTAGTTTGGGTATTAGGAGGAAGTTCTTTACTGAAAGAGTGGTCAGGCATTGGAACAGGCTGCCCAGGGAAGTGGTGGAGTCACCATCCCTTGAGGTGCTCAAAAAACGAGTAGATGTGGTGCTTTGTGACATGGTCAAGGGGTCAGGAAGATGTTGAGATGAAGGTTGGACTTGATGATCCTAGAGGTCTTTTCCAAACTAAATGATTCCGTGACAGAGCTGAGATTTGATTTTATTAGTGCCATCTTTTTCATGGGTCTGCATCAACTCTAATTTGGCTGTTAACTACACAAGTATGTGCCTGAGCTTTTTATGAATGAGAGGTTGGTCGATGTGTAGTTTGTTATCTTAATATACTTCGGCTGCAAACCCAGTACATGCAAGCCATTTACCAAGGGGTTTGAAGGTTTTCAGGTTTTTCTTCTCAAAATAGTGTCTATATACAGAGCAGCAGCTCTGCAAAGGTGTTCAGGTTCTCTGTCATAGAAGTCAGTAGGAGTAGAAGCCTAAATGCTTTTCAGAATTGAAGCTTACATGCTGAGATTGGGTTGATGTTGTCTAATGAATTTTCTAAGCATGCTAAAGAGAGTGAAATGTCCAGCTTATGTTTAAAGTCAGTTGTCATTATATAAAGTTGTACGGCAAAGGTAAATTTTCTGGTAATCTAGTATCTTCATAATCAGTTAAACAGATCTGGTGGCTTGTTGCCACTGACAAGGTTCTGATTTTCTGACCATGTTTTCTTTTTTCCCCTCGCACTTTAATTCTTTGCAGAGAAGAATCCCTTTTTCTGGTGGCAGTTGTTTTCTGCCGGTTTAGTTGGGTGAACAGGGTCACCATGGGATCAAAGCAACGCTGTTCAGTGCAGGAGAAGGTGAAGCTGCATTGCCATGTATGAGGGCACAGGACCAGCTCTGTGGCTGCTGGCTCTAGATGAGTATGTTACATGAAATCTCATTTTCCTTGCCCATTCACTGTATAGAAGGTGACAGTTTCTGGGGGGAATTTCAAGTTTGTGATGGTTCTTGCAGAATCCTACCGGCCTTTTTACATCAGAGACAGAATTCTGATGAAGTTGAGGAATGTGTAAGTTAAGCCAATGATGAGGGTTTGTCTAATTGACCTCATACCTTCTACAGTTTTCTTCTGAATGTTACACGTTTGGGTTCTGTCTGGTCCTACGCAGGAAATACTGTAAGGCATGCCTGGTTTGGGGCTTTTTGGTTTGAGAAAGTTGAAATTCTAGCGTTAGGATAAAGACTTACTGCTGTTGGAGTAGTAGCATTTTACCTTTCTAGTGAACTGCGCATACAAGCTATAAATATTAAGACCTTAAATATAATTACAAAAAATGTGTTGGTTATATATTTAGACCTTCTGTTCAGTGTCTTTTCTATAGATATTTGAACTGCTGCTCTCGGGCTTTTTGTGGCTGTTTTTCTCCCTCACCCTTCGTGCCCCCTGAAGAATAACCAGGTAATTCTGGGCTGTTTTATCCCCATGTCCTTTATGGAGTATTATAACTTAAGATTTTTAAGCCTTAAATAAAAAAAAAATCTGAACCTTTTAAGTGTTACTCTTTCAAGGTTCTGTGATGACAGCAATGTATCTTCTGCTTTGTTCTTTACATGCTCTTTAGATTCCGAGTAAGAAAAGGAAATTTTGGGAGCAAATTTACTCCTCACTTTGATAGAAGCCTGCAAAAAATGTGATTAAGTCAGTATTGAATTCACAGGCACAGGCAAATAGTGTGACTTTGTATTATCACTAAAACCTTGGATGAAAAAATCCCATATAGCTTAATTTAGACATGGAAATGTGCAGTTAGGATTTTGCTTCTCAAGAATGTAACCTGTTATAATTGTGCTCTTGCAGCATATCCTTCTCTTTCTGTTTTCCTAAAAATGTGGTTATGTGCTGTAGAAGGATTTTCCCATGAAAGTTGTCATCCTGGTGTGTATACTAGACATTGATGACAATGCTGAAATACTTAAAAAATCAAGTTTGAACTTTCACTTCACTAGCAAGAAGGAAAAGAATGCCACGGTCTGACTCCAAAGATGAGGCACCAGGAAACGAATTGTTTCTTAAATTTAAAATGTGTTTTCTTCTGAAAGTTTTTGTTCTGACTCTAAGGTACTGTTTTAAGAAGCTATTGGTCTGGAAATAATCCTGAGAGAACAGAACCAGAGATACTATACTTTTTTATTGAAATTAATCTCCTATATGTATTTAATGTAAGGTTTTTTCAACTCCAGGAGAGAAGTATGTGCTTAATTGTGGGATGGGTAGTAATTGAGAGAGGAATGATGTTCAGCATCTTCCAGTGAGCATTACTTCACATAGTTGAACTGCAGTCCTAAATGTGTCCTTTGTTTTTCTTCATAGCACAGAGAAATGATCTCTACAATAGCTAAAAAATTGCCCGTGTGATTCCAGTGAATTTCAGTCTGATTTGGAGGCAGAGTATTACAGAATCTTTCATCAGTTAGAGGCTGGAAGTTGGAGACTTCATTGGGATTCCCTTCAGGGCAAATACAGAGGGGGTCCAGAAGTAGTTAATGGTTAAAACATTTCAGGCCTTTTATCTGATGTGCAACAATGGCTGTGATGGCACAGAAAGTATCTTTTAAAAATATATTAAATGTCTGTAGTAGCTGCAGTACCTCTGAGTAAAAATTGGTGGTGTTCTTTTTCCCCAGTTCTACTGTGTGAAAGCTCTTGCCAAACAAGAGTGCCCACAGATGGGAGGCAGAAACACAACAACAAAACGATTTAAGGTGCTAGTGTGAGAGCTGAGGGTAGAAATGAAAGATAAAAGAATGAAATGACAGGTGAGGAAGACAAGGCAGCTTGTCTTGTAAGTAAGATGACTAGATCTTTGGGGAGCGTGAAAGAAAAGGCAATTTGCAGTGTAATGCAGAAATGAACGTAAGGTTGGGGAAGCGCAGAGGAGATCGAGGGGCTGTGAATCTTGTGTTGCAGATGAAAAGTGAGATGTAACAATTCTGTTTGCTTGAATACCAACAAGGGGAAGCTTGCAGTCATGAATTCTAGATCAGAAATGAGAAACTGAAGATGACCTGTCAGCAGAAATAGATTTTATTCCCAGATTCATAAGGCATTTTCCAGAAATTCTGTTTTTGTGAAACTACTCCTGTGCTTATGTTGTTTTCCTTTTAAGAACACTTTGAAATACATGCCAATTGGAACGGGAACCTGGAATGGGGAGGGTGGCAGTGCAGGTCTCTCTCTTTCTGTGTAACTGGAATAACTATGTCCACATGGTTTTCCACATACCATGTAAGTACCTAGGAATACGTGGAAGCTAGAAAAAATAGCGTGAAAGGTTGACGAGAACATGGCAGATGACCACGAACTGCGAGTAAAAAAGAATGAGGCAATGATACAGATTATAGATGATTAAAAAATAAGGGGATAGAAGACTATGATGATTTAGGATTCCAGAGGACAAAAGCAGAGCAAAAAAGCTACATTTTAAATCTGTGTGTGGAAAGGTGTAGTGGAATTTTTGTGTTGTGAAATCAACGGAGGATGAGAGAGGACTTCTGATATGGGTAAACTGTAAAGAAAATCTTGTTTGGCTACTCCTATCCCTTGGGTTTACTGTAAAGAGGAATGTGTTAAGGAGGCTTACTACCCGTAAGCTTTTACTAAAGTCAGAGAAAGATAAGATGAGGTAGAAGATGGACACTTACTAAAACAAGCTATTTTTTTAATACAAGTGGGAGTGAATTTCAGATTGAGAATTGATTAATTGGGTTATTATGGGTTATTACTGGCGATAAGGGGGAGTCATGCCTGCTTAGGTGTATTCCGAGGGCACTTAAAACTTAAGATCAGTGCAGAAGGGCTCAAGGGAGAGTTTGAACCATTGTAGATTGTCAAGAATTGGGGAAGTTACACAGAGCAGCCTTTGCTGGAGGAGTAGATAGAGGAGGCAAAGGCAATAGTTCAAAATATAAGGATAGTGAAAATAACAACTTTAGAGGGTACTTTCCTAAGAAGCTGAGTCATGTGCCCCGTTTGCACAATTTATTTTCTTTTTCTCTAAATTTTGTATGCTGCTGGGTTCTGTATGCTCTACAGCAGAATTCTGTGGAGTGTCTACTTCTCAACTTGTTTTTTTTCCCCATTAGTATCTCACTCCCCTTACATCCAGGCTCCCTTTTTAGTTTTTCTAAAACTCTTTTTTTTTTTAGCCAGAGTTCATCTCTGGAAATGTCCAGTGAATTAGAACAGGCTGGTGCAACGTGTGATCAGGTAAATTTTTAATTTTTCTGGGTAGTGTTGGGTCTTATCTCTGCCTGTTGTTGATTTTTGGTATTGTTTCTTTAAGGCTCAACATTGTGGTCAGTGAATTCTGTGGGGTTTTACCCACTTGTATCTCATAACAGGCTGTACCTCTACTCTCTGAGCCCTCAGAGGTATATTGATATATAGCACTCTTAAAAATTGATAAAGCTGCTGCCCACATTCTTCATACTCCTGCGGTGCTGTAGCTATTGATGAATGAAATTTGACATCTCCAATAAAAGCTTTGAAACCTTTAAGGCAGTGCCCAAGTGCCTAGATTTAGTATGAAATTGCGAGTTGTCTTGGTTCTGTCTGTGGATGAGCAGTTGTGGGTTTCAGACGTTCCCTCTGACTTTGTCAGTGGACGGCACAGAGAGCTGCAGCCTGTGAAAGGATCGTCTACACTTTGGAAAGGGGAGAGCGAAAGTTATAAAATCTAGTGCCATTTCAAAATTGAGTTGGTTTTGAGGGCCTAATAGTAATAAAAAGCAATAGAAACTGTTCCTTGCGTTCCTACTAAGGATATATGATTTTTGAATACAAAAAAAGAACAGATCTATTGGGAAAACCATTGCTGAGTAAAACTCATTTTAGGACCCCATGCCATCTGTCCTAACCCACATAAACAAATTACCTTTCTATTGAGAGTACACGGACTAGGTTTCAAGAATTGAATCAAGTCTTACCGTTTTTGATATCCCACATGAAAGCTGAGTCTTTCAATTTTGTAACTTAGGAGTCAGGTGGTAATAAACTAATTCCATTCTTTCATCTCCTTCTGTACTAAGAAATTGTCTCGGTGACATTGTGCCAGCCATCCGTGGAAACTTCCAAAAGTACCTTTACGATGTAAAAAATTACTCATGAAATACTAGAATAATAGAGAACTAAAAGTGTATATGATTAATACTAATATTAATACAAGTTATTCCATGATTGTCGAAGGTGGAGTTAGCCATGTTAAGCAGTTGTACAAAATCAACTTTACTAATGGTAAAGTCTGATATGAAGCCTTAGATAAAAAGTCATCAAATCTTTTCAGAGATTTTTTTATCCTCATAACCTATTTAGCATTTTTGTGTTACTTGGAAAAAAAGAATCTTGGAAACAGGTTTAGGTTTTAATTCAGAGCTACTGATAAAGGTAACAGATGACACTGGAGAAGTCTTATTTCATGAAGAGACCAGGGAAGTGAGGAGGGAAAGTCTGGATCACCTGGTAAACCAAATAGAAATAAAAACTTCACTTTTTTACTACAGTATTGGTCAAAGTTCAGAGAATCACAGAATCACAGACTGGTTTGGGTTGGAAAGGACCTTTAAAAGCTCAACCAGTTCAACCCCCCTGCAGTGAGTAGGGACATCTGCAACTAGAGCAGGTTTAATTACGAAGTTCTTCATAGTCAAGTGTGACAAAAGGAACAAAATAGATTCTTAATTGGGCTGTTTACTTAGCAGACAAAAGTAGAATAGGATTGAGCAGATGAAAACTGAATCTAAGGACATTCTGGGTCAGAGCTAAAGTGTTGCTTTCCAACAGAATATAGTTAGGCGTTTCACAAATGTACTGACAGCTGCGGTAAATTTTTCACTCTTGAAAAACCTGACAGTTTCTAAATAGAGGCTTTTTAAAGCTATGTCTAGCTCAAGTCGAAATTAATTCAAGAAAGTACAATGGCCTGGGTTTTATGTATTCCGAAATCAATTACAGACGTTGTCTGGTCTGGCTTTATAATCCGTGTCTCGCTGTATCTGGAACAGACGGGCTTCCTTGCACCTTGAGGCGGTTTTTAGCAGTTTCCTTTTCATTGCTGGCATGTTTGTGGAGCCAAGTACCTCACTTGGATATTCTGCAGTATCCACCCTCTGCATTGCTGAGAACATTTATGCTGAGTTAGATAATCAGCATTATCACTATTTGATATAGCACTTGTTGCTAACAACAATTAGCCTTTTATGATAAAGAATCCATTCTTCTGCAGTATTGGCGAGCTCAGTGCTTTGTACCTGCACGTCAAAGGACTCTTACAGCTTTGTTTTCATTATTTATCATTATGTGGAGCTTAGAGTAACAGTTACTACCTGTCCTGAAGCTGTATGATGAAATGCAAAGGGGAGTAATAGGGCCAGCATCTATAAAGGATAATTGCAAATAAATCAATAACTAACAGTCCCTGAATGTGTTTACTAGTTCATTGTAGTGATATATGGACCTTTGTAAACCCTGCGTGCCTTATAACAGTTACTGAGATGGTTACAATATGCACTTCAGTCATGTGAAAAATTAGTGAATGCTAGATATTGAGAATATAAATGCAATTTTTGAGGTTCCTGATCATGCCTTAGGAGTGGAGTATTAGTTTGAGGAAAAAATGAAACTTGTTTGCTAGTATTTGGAAAGCTAATAAAAGAATGGCAAGATTTAAAACTTACTTGAACCTCTAGCATCAGTATTTGGACATGACTAGTGGTAGGAGGATCTTTAGATGTATTTTTCTCTTGTTCCAAGTGCAAGATAGGATCATGTCAAACTAAGTCATCCAAAAAATAATGGAATTTTCCCCCACTTTCTTTACAGTGCTTGTGTTAGAAATAATCAAAATGAATGCGGAAGAACTGCAGTTTGGAACATCTGTAAATGTATGATCCTATACTAGGTTCTGAGGAACGGCTCTGCTGTTTCCGTGAAGCTTTCAACTTGCACTCATGATGTTTGGGGGGGATTTGCTTGCACTTTTTCATCCTCTCTTATTTTGCACAGAATTTGTAGGGACAGTGCTTACGTTTCCGGGACTCTAACCATGTTGCTTGGCTGAAATAGACCATCTGTGTAAAAATTCTCTCTAAAATTGCTGGTAACCCTGGGGAAACCAAATGTGAAGTAGAAGAATGTAGCATTTTTGTTTGGAAAGGGTTTAAGTTTCATGGCAAATCTGCCCAATAATTCGTGCTAAGAAAATTACTCTGATGATGATCTTACAGTTTCAGAACTCCTGGGCTTGTGGTTTTGCTGTCTTGATCAATGGGAAGATACCTCTTAAAAGCAGTAAAGAAACATTTGGCAGCATTTTGTAGCCTCAAAACATTTTGATAGCTGATAACCATGTTCTTTTCAAATTATGATCTTTTGGACTAAACTCCATCATGACTTAACAAGCCTGTATAGGGAAAATATTATAAATAACTAGAAATTAGTGTTTGACATACTGGCCTTAAGCATGACAGGGCCTGTATGCATAGGAGTCTTTTCATTTTCTATTTAATTGGTGTATGTGTCAATTAGTTTTTCTGTTCTGAAGAAAACTGGTATCCACTACATGCAGTAACAGTTAAAATTGGTAAATTCAAAGTCTTCCTCTTGCTTCTGGTCTTGCACACTGATTTTTATAGATGGACATAGAGGTACACAGTGTAAAAAAATTTATGTATTCTGTACATACGCAATACATGCATCTATTTATAATATGTATTTATATATAGTGTCTTTTTATATAAAAATATTTTCATTATAGAGTAGCTATATTTGTTATAGAGCAATGCATTGGTCCTACTGCTACAAAAAAGCCTGTTTCTATAAACCACAGAGATATTTTAGTGTGGTCTTACTGTGTTTAAGGAGCCAGTGTTTTCCTGTGTAAATCTCTCCTCTTTCCAGTCTCCTGTGCCATTACAGTGTTGTTTTTCTAATGCGCATTGGAATTCTGTAGATACGGAGGCAGGTTTTATATTACCAGGTGTTCAGAGGTCCTGTATATTCCTCAATAGAGAAAAAGGGGGGAGGGGGGAAACGCAAAGAAACACCAACCAACCAAAACCCAACAAAGAAACAGAACTTGATAACACTCAGGATGAACTTTTCAAACTGAAGTATTTGAGTGGAAAGAGAATATAGAAGAAATAACCTGGTAATTCCCCAGAAATGTAATACTGACACTTGTATTACACTGTGGAAAAAAAAAGTGACAGAGATGTGTGAGGGAGTAGTTTACATGTGAGAATGAGATTACTCTTAAATTGAGTTCACATAAATTGGGGTTTTTTTTGATAGTTCATTGCATTATTTGACAAATATATAAGTAGCTCTGGGATGAAAGGAAATATGTTTCTGTGGAGATCAGAGTACGGGGAGGGGTGAAGTCCTCGCCTATGTTGGATTACCTTCACGTGTCATGTGCCGTGGCTGTGAAACTGCAGTAGTGCATTTCAACACCATCACGGTGGAAGCTTTCTTACCCTCCCAGTGAAGGCAACCGAGTCTCTTAAATGGTGCCAGCAAGGAGGCAGTTGTGCAACCATGACCCTGCCTGCAGGGCAGAAACGGGAAGATGCCAAGGGTAGGGTTGTGCTGTGTAAAGTGTGTGCCCGGCTGCAGGGCGGGAAGGAGGCATGGTGTGCCAGGGGTCTCAGCTCCTTGGGATGCTGAGCTGGCCAGAGCTTCCCTGCGAACGTTTGCGGACAGGTTGGACAGGGCTCTGAGCAACCTGCTCTAGTTGCAGATGTCCCTGCTCTCTGGAGGTGGGTTGGACTGGATGACCTTGAAAGGTCCCTTCCAAACCAACACATTCTGTGGTTCCCACGTGGCCTGGTGCTGACATTGGGAGGAGATAACTGGGAACAAAGCAGCCCAGCTCGCTTACAACTTGACCAGTTTCCAGGGAAGGTGAAGGGTGTGCTTTGCCTTGGTGATGACGTGAATACATTTTCTTGTCACAGCAAAACTATCTGTGCTACAATGGCACTCAAAGTATTTTTCAAATACAGAGCTTGGATGAAACGTGATTTTAAGTACATCAGGAGACTGTTTTCATTAGTTACATTTTCTTTTTCATTTTGGCCTCAGGTTATCAATACAAATATTTCACGGTAACTTATTGCATAATGTGTACTGAATTTAAGGGTGTCTTTATTCACATTCGCTAAATAGATTTGTTCTTTCAGTGCTAGGTTGCCAAGCAGTGGGCAGCAACCATACATGGAAAGATGGATTTGATATGGGTTGTGATTAATAAAAGTGATACTATGGTATTTATGATATCGTACCAGACATCAGTGGCGACTTTTTATACATTTAGATCTGAACATGTGATGCTTAATAATTTAATTTCTTGATTCATGTGGCTCTTCCAAGGAAGGAATCAAATTAGGGAACTTGTTTGAAGAAAACATCTAAATTTAAATGACTCTACTATGGGATACTTCTGCAGTAGAGAAAGATTGTATTAATCACTATGAACAATTAAAAAAAATATATTCAAAAAGACAACATTGCAATGTATTTTGGAGTATGTCAGAAAAACTGAAGTAACTTAATGTCTGTCATATAATCAGCATTACCTCTTTAACATGCCCAGTTGAATTATATGGCATATGTACCATGTGCTGCTGTAACTTCAAATATTGCTGAAGTTTAATTGTACCATAATCAAAATTTAAAGCTAAAGTAAAATCATAATTGGAGGAAGTTTTTTATATTTTATTGCCCCATTGTTTATTTTAACATTGATCATAAATTTAGGAGCTTTTTCAAGCTCGGGCCTTTAGAAGGAAGGAATAGGGAACAGCTTTTGGAATAGCACATGGTTATTTGACTGAACTGCTATGAAAATCCAGGCAACCAAATTTATGCCTTGTATCGTTATAATTTATTGCAGCACTTTCATTAATTTTATTTTACTTCTCCTTGGTAAATGATCAGGCTGAGTTTTGTGATTGTTTTCACTTGTTTATGTAAGATGAAGTTAGATATGTAATTTTGCTGTGTATCTGTAGTATATGAGCATAGATACTGTTTTGTGCTTTGTAAAAGCTTGATTATCTGTAAGATAGATAATACTGTTTTGAAAATCAGCAGCATATTCTTTTATGGAGTGGTGATGCTATGACAACAAGAATCAGGTCCTTCAGAATTACTCCCAGTAAAATAGTACTGGATTTATTCTTCCACGTGTGATTTCTACCTTCGTAATTCCTGTTAATGCTAATCAGAAGTAGATATTTAAAATCCAGGCGTGTCAGTACCAGTATCTTAGAGTTGCAATATTGAACAGCATAATTTTAAATTAAGAAATTAATTTTAATTACATGTATTAAGTTAAATTCCCACCATCAAGGAGTAGTAATTTAGAAGTTGAATGATTGTTATATCGTTTTATTGAGACTGTAGCTGAACGCAGAATTATTAGTACATTCATGTACTAGAATAACTTCACTGTTTCCTCGTGCACCTTGTTGGCTCAGCAGAGACCGTTGGTCATGCTATATCCTGGCACAGACTGAATTAATCAAAAGGTGCTAAAAAAAACGTTTGATGAGGTAGCTGAGATAGCAGAAGTGATGGAAGAGGCTGCCTGTAGTATTTCTGCACAGCAGAAGAGACTCGCTTTTTACAAGGAGACTTCCATTTTACAAGGAGTCACATGGAAAAAACAAGGGGAAATGGTTGCAAGTTGCTCTTGGAGAGATTCTGATTTGAGTCTGGGAGAAAATTCCTTACAATGAGAACAATGAAACACTGGAATAGTCTCCCAAGGGAAGTAGTGGATTCCCTTACATTAGACAGTTTTAAGACTCAGCTTGACAGGCTGCTGAGCCATCTCGTTTAAACTGTATTTTTCCTTCTTGAAAGGCTGGACTAGATGATCCTTGAGGTCCCTTCCAACCTGGCATTCTGTGATTCTATGAGAAGTCCTTTCTATGACAGAACAGGTCTTCAGTGAAGAGTTTATTTTGAAGGACTGTTCCTTCTCTGAAAAAACCAATCTGTTCATCTTTCTAAAGCTCAAGTATTTGTTTTCCAGTCGGTGTGGGTGCAGAGCATCTTAAATCTACTGCTCAAGGTTCTATGGTTAATCTTGAGCAAGCTCAAGGAGTCATTTTGTAGTTCTCAGTTCTTGGTGCTGACACTCCAAGCTCTCCCCTCTAAGCAACTGTGTAACTCCCTGGGCACTTGTCTGTAGTGTACAAGTTTTACAATCCCCGCGTTTGAGTAGCATATTTACTCTTAACAGCATCATCCAGAATCACGTTGCTTTAAGATAAGAAATGTGATTTACTTGAGTATTTGCTATGAAGTTTCAAAGTTTTAGCAGAAGATAAAATATTAGTTTTATTTCTGTAGGGTTGGGTGATGTGTTTTGCATAGAGTGAGGTTTTTTCCCTTTATACGGTTACTTTCTGAAATAGTGGCAATAAAAGTTAAACAAGCTGTAGTGCTAGAAATTGGAAGGAAGTTATTGCATTTCAGTGATGGATCTTTTTATGTTTGGTAGCTTCCTCCTATTCTTCAAATCTCTCAGCTTATTAATCTTTGAAAAATACATTAATAGCCACAGTAAAAGAAACAAAACACTAGTGAAGTGTGGCAGCTTTCAGTCTTCAAGTTTATCCTTTTTATAGTAGAAAATAATTTCTGTAAATGTATCGATGAGTGCTACTAAGAGCTGTAGTTAAAGTATCAAGTCTCTGTGTATGGTTACACATTTGTAGTAGTAGTGCTTTCTAGTTTCTTTATTGCATAGGTAACGGCTGTAGGAAGACTTGGTTTGGCAGATCCTTAAAACTGATGTTGTCAGGAGCAGTTTCAAGTTTAAATTTACTGTTAGACCCCGTTCACAAACTGTCTCAAGAGCTTAATCAGTACACTAGCCCTAAACATGAAGACAGAACAGTTTTACTATTGCTTTTTAAATTAATCTGATCTTTACTTCCTATTACATATTATCTTCACGATTATTTTACATTAAAAAAGGAAAAAATGTCAGGATTGTAAACTGAATAAGCAGGATTTATGTGGCCCCAACCTTTGTTAGGTGACTTTTATGGTTTTTTATTAGCAAGCCAAGGAGGATGTAGTATGCAATGAAAGTTTTACTGTGCGCTCCTGCTATTGCTTTCAACTTCGCTTCCTTACCTTTCACATGTTTGTGAAATAGCTGTGGTCATGATTAGAACAGTAAAATAAAGAGCAAATGTGTTGTAGTGCAGATACGATAGACGCTGGAACACTTTGAAATTGAGTTGTTTCGGTATTAAGAATTGTACACCATTGGCCCCTGAGTATTTCACTGATGGCATTCTGTTCAGTGGCTGCACTGAATATCTTAATTCATTTTTTCTTGGTAGCCTGCTAGAAAAGGATACCTTATTCCTTCCATTACAGAAAACAAGAAAAAGAAAATAAAGCAATGCTTGGCTACTATGTATTATATTAATTTTCTGTCACTCTTGCAGCAAAACACTTGATACTAATTCAGCAGTTCCCTGCTTGGCATTTGGTTCCTATTGCAGCCACCTATTTCCACTGCACAACTAAGCTACTTGGAGAGCAGAGTAAGCGCATCATGGGAAAAGGACACAGAACAGATTTGAATCTCTTTTAATTTGAACCTTAAAATAATTTCAATTATTGTCTGATGTCATCTTAACAGCAGTCATTATTCACACCTTTCAGGAGTTGTAAGATTCTTGTAAAAACAAAGTTGCAGGGAAGTAAAATGGAGTTAGAAAATCTCATCCTGTAGCCTGCTTTTTGAAATGTTTTAGTTTATTTGACATATTTTGGTTTTGATAGTTTAATGATTAAGATTCAGTGTGAGCAATTACAGCTAAGACACTTTTCATTCTTACTTACATATTTATATTTAAAATGTATTTCCACTATTTGAGTGTATAAGGTCTTAGTAATCCTTAGGTTGTCTTGAAAGCTGTGAGAGGACAAAAACTGAGAAGCTAAAGTGAAAACTCTGTATTTAATAAGGCATTTTGAAGTAAGACTACTGATTTCCATGGGATTGTTTTGAAATTTATGAACTAAAATATGGAAACTCCAATATACTGAAGGAAGGGAAAAGAAAAAATACAAAATACATCCTGTGTAATGCAAGCATATCAGATTTTTCAGGAACATTAAGCAAACAATTATTAAAAATTATTTTTCCCTATATCTTCAACTTTGAGTAAAAAGATCATTGCAATGGTATCTAAGTGTAGCTATCAGTGAGCAGTGCAGTACTTTTCCAAGTACAGAAAAGCAGAGATAATCCTGAGTTTTGGGTGAGAATTGAGAACAGACTATTTCCCCGAAAATCTTTAGTGATACAAATCAGGGTATCTTGCTAAATCTTGCTCACAATTGCGTATTGAAGCCGCTGCTTTGGACTTCAGTTTTTAATGTCTGAGTAAGGAGCAGCTTAGCACTACATGTAATAATGATACAGACAAGGGCAAGCTGCCATTGAGGTAAACTGATTTGGATATATTGTTTTGTATTAAACTATTCTACTTTTTTTTGCAGCTGGGGGATGATTTAGATCAGTTTCACTTATCTGTTCACTGCCTTCTGTATGTTTTGACAAATGAGTCTCTTACATCTTCCTTAAGGAAAACAAAAGCTGTAGACTTGCTCTGAAGAGCTCTGCTATCAGAAGTGAATAGGCTGTTTTACTGTAAAAAATCAGGACAGGAAAGAAAATAAAGATGTTATTATCTTTTTGAAGAGCTTTAAGGGTAAATTGTCTTAATTGCATAACCATTTCCATGAAGACAAGATTTGTATCTTACTAGGAAGAATTAAGTAATGGTTTGAGGCTCTGAAGATAAGAGTTTGGTTTACAAGCTCTCCTAGAGAATTTCAGCTTGATCTGGAGTAAGTCACTCAGTCCTCTCAAGCTTCAGGCTCTTAACTGAAGAAAAAAAATAAATAATTAAGCACAACCAAAATAAGAACAACAAACAACCACCATCCCAGGCAAGCTATTCCTCTTCTAGTGTGTTTTTGTATGTGAACCTGTGAGATCTTAGGGCAGGGAGTGCTTTTAGGAGTTCATGCATTCTGATTGCTATGGGGCTCTCTAGGTAAATCGTAAGAATCTGCGCTGCCTTTCCTTACCTGGGGGTGCAGAGGGGTTTGCATGACTGCCTTCGCCAAGGGTCTGGCATTGGGGTGTCTTCCCTGTGCCTGTAGAACAAATGGAGGTAACGATGCTTGCTCCCTTGTAATGTTGAGAGCTGTGGCGATGCTCCATGTGAATGGAGTAAGTCATGGCTAACTTTGAGTGGCTGGCAGTCTGTTACCGCTGTAACTTTAAATAACGATGATCATGCCGTTTCGAAATGGCAGTTTGGACAGACACAATGCACTATTTACTTTTGCCACTGTCAGTAAGTGAAGACGAGCGTTCCGAAGGGTTACGGGTCGCAGAGATTCTCTCTGGGATACTGTTTTGAATGCAATGTTCCTTGCCTTTGATGATAAAGTAATAGGATGTTTAATTTCACTGGCAGGAAATGCATTACCTTCTCTTTTATACTGATGTAAGAGGAAAGTTTAATAGCTTTTCACGTTCATCATAGTACAAATGCCTTGTACGTTATAGATACAGGGGTGAAAAATCCCATAATATATTGCTTTGGCAATATAGTGCTCGGTACGGGTGTTGCCTGAATTTTGGCACGCACGTTGCTGATGCTGAAGTAGCATCAGGTTTTGCAATCGATGTTTGTAATAAATATGTTTCACAAAGCCTTGTTATGCAAGATTTCAACCTGTGTAATGGATTCTCTGTTACCCTCAGGATTTAGCAATTGAAAATAACGGAATAAGGATTAAATAATGGGACTTCATTGTCAAAATTTGTGGGAGGGGAGCTATCTTGATGTTAGCATTCTTGAGCATTTTTAATTGTAGGTGGGTTTTTTAGGATACAGATACCACATTTATTTCAGCTATTAATTTTTTTTTTTTTCTCTGGGGAAAAAATATCTGTATTGACCTTTGTAATTTCATTGGTAGCTTGTTTGTGTTCCTTCTGAGGAGACGAGAAGGTACATACAGATCTATGCCTCACGGAAATTGAAGCTCTGGTAAATCAATACGCTAATAATATATTTTGGAAATGCTGTGAGAGAACACCTTAAGCTGGTATTGCTTCTAAACTCCTGGGTACCTTTCTCAGGCAGGAAATCAGCTGGGCAACAGACTTGATAGGTTTAAACTGTGGCTTTCACTTGGTGCGTACTGGGGAGCTACTGAAATCAGCATTTTGCCTGGCCGTGACAAGCGGTACCACTGCTCGTGCTGTTTAGACCCTGACGTGGATGAACCAGAGCTGTGAATTATCTCAACAGCCGAGGCTGAATCTCACATTCTAGTAAAATAAAGGCTTATCACAGCAAGGGAGGTAAAAGCTACAATTTCAGAAATAGTTCAGATATTCAGTAAGGAATGATAGAAATACTAATATTTTTATATTATTCTCTTCCCTTTAAGATATTTGTGAATTTTACAGCAATAATTTACAGCAGTATCTCCTGAAGTAGTATGAGGATTGTTTTTTCTACTGAAAAATCCAAGACTTCCAGTCACTTCTATTTAAAGTGCTTAAGGCATTCCTAGAAATTTTCACTTTGAAGTGAGTAAGTCTGGTTGCATTTAGTAATTGTTTTTATTCCAGAAAGTGAACGAGACAGTTTACAAAAAGCACCTTGAGTGTATACTCCTTTACGTTGTAATTAGCATTGCTCAAATTTGTAATTCTTGAGAGGTAAAACTGTGAGACAAGGAGCACAAAGCTTCCAGGATTTTCATGGAGGCAGTGGCACGTATTGGGACTGTATTCACATTTAGTTAACCTCTTTGCTCTGTAATCTATGTATAAGAAATATTGCAGGCTCATTTTAATCACTCCTAAAAAGGGAAAATACATGGATTTTTCTTGAAACTGGCTTCAGAGAACTGCAGGAATATTATGGCTGAAATGCAATCTGGTTTTTTCCATAACAAATTTAGCCACAAGCATATTATGATTCCATCCTGGAATAACAATACAAGATTACTTTAATCTTTACTTATTTGTACTTTACATATTTATTTCCTAATTCTGCACGTTCCTGATTTTGCTTCGGTTTTTTCCCTACGTAGTTTATCTTTCTCTCCAAAACTGTTCTTATCTGCACGATAAAGTTTTTTTAAAATTCTGTTAATAATTATCTTCCACAAATTTTGAATAGAATTTTAGGAATTTAGGTGCTTATTTGAGGTTGATTTTCTTTCTAGGCTCCTCTTAGTACACCCCAAAGTACACATAAGTAAGTGGAAGTACAGAAAACTATATTTACACAGATAGCTAATCTATGTGCAATGGCCAGTTCAAGATGTAGATCTTTAATTCACACCTTAGTACAACATGTAGGTATCTTGCTAATAGGTAAGTTAAGACAACAAAGGTTGATTTTGATCATCTGTTCTCCACGCTTCCCAGAGTCTGTCTTCCCCTTGGCAGAGAAGGAAGATAAGGCCAATGTCCTGTGTCAGTCACCTTTCCAAGTATCTACCATTCCCTGGAAATGGAGTCCAGTGTTCTGGGAATGTGATTTCTGAGCATTATTAAGGCAGTTTGAAGCTTTAGTTTTGCATAGCTATAAAAGCTTACAAAATGATTGCATGGGATACTAATACTGACAAGTTCTTGTGAAAACAGAACCCTGTATGTAGCTTCTTAGCCTCAAAGAGGAAACACAGATACGGTTTAGATAGAATCAAACATGTCAGTGAACATATACAGCTTCCATCAAACCCAGTCTTACTTCTTTTTATAATCAAGTAAAAAAAATTAAGAGCTAGATTTAGGAGTGCTTTTGTTAGACTAGGTATGTGATTGAAATCACAGTCCACTGAAGAATATTTTCCAGGTCTTGGGTCTCTAATGGATATGCTTACACTGATCATTAAGCCATTAGCTTAATTGCTTTCATAATCATTTAAGAAGTTTGACTCAGGTTAATAGCATCCTTATAAAACATGCAGTGTAGACAGCTTCTGAAATGGGAGGCAAGATGATATTCTTTTGATAGTCTGTAGTTCTGAAATTTGCTGTATGCTCATTCCTACAAATTAACAGGTTGGCTACCATCAAGTTAAGTGCAAACAAATTCTAAAAAAAAAAGAAGTTAGTGGTTATCCCTGCTGTGTGTACACTTCCAGATTAAAATATAGTGGTTTTATTCTGTTCTTAATCTCAGTGGTTGATGGGCATTTTAAAGACTATGGTCATTTCAGTCTTTCCTTTAAAGCTTCTCACAGCAGGAGGTCCTGGAAATGTCGCAAACACAAATGATCAGCTGAGTCTTCAGGAAACTGCATAGTCTTCCTAACTGGTTTTGTAATGACTAGTGTAGTCCTTAAAATACATTGTGTGCAGTTACTCTCCTTACATTCTTTAATAACGATCTATTTTTAATAAAGCCATTTAGCTTGGTTAATTAGAGTTAGTAGTAAATCTCCTCTTCTGAGGAATTTTAGAAAATATCTTAGACCACGCTGAAAATGATACTGCAAGATAGCTGTGTGTGTATATATATATGTATGTATGTATGTATTTTGGCTTTTCATCAGCATTACACTTGCAAGAAAAGTCCTTTAAAGAATACAGAAGGCCTGCCTCGTGATGCAAGTTACAGAGCTCACCTTTGTGGAAAATAGCGGTAGACAGAAAAATAGGCCATGGAAAAATGGGAAATAGCCCATGCCAGTAATCTCACAGAGGGAGGCCGATATCAGCCTTCATGCCCGCTTCTAGTCCAGTGGTTTGTGAGTAGTATGCCGTTTATCTTACCCACTTTTTTCCTTGAGGCTTCTTTGCAACCATTGAAGCTTCTTTCTCTGCAATTCAACCCCATGTTGTGATACAGCTTCTCTTTGCTGCCTGCTCTCATCCTTGTCTTCAGCTTGTGAAGTCTCGGGGCGAAGCAGATCATTGTTAGTACCACCTAAACTGGTATCTTCTGCTACATTATACTAAGCAGATGCGATTCACTCTTGGAACTCACAGGAGAGATGTTTTGTTTGGGGTTGGGGTTTTTTTTCAGCTTTTATAAGCATAGCACAGGAGGAGACTGTAAAGCCGGCACAGATTCTCAGATAGCTCTTTGTGTTTGTATGGGTTTTTATTTATAATCATAGCAGAACCTGTTCATTTAGCTGACAAATCAGTAACTACACCACAGAACATGCTACGCTAAGCTTGGTAGCAAGACTAAACTTCATTCTTTCATCTCCAGTGGGGGAGGTATGCGTAAGAAAAACAGAGAAGGAAATCATATATAAATGGGGAGATTTGGACAGGTAGAATAGTTCTTCCATCCCAAATTGAAGGGACCTTCCAGCTGCCAGTTGATAAAACTGAAACATTTCTAGAAGTTACTACTTTTAATCATGAGATGGTCCAGTGCAAGGTAGATCACTGTGTCTTTAATTGGTAGTTTTAACTTACTGTGTAAAAACTTTTAAAGCACTTCTTTAATTAATTTACCTAAATTTTGACTTTAACTTTTGATGGTCTTCCCCAAAATAATAAAACCAAGGATGGTCCTGAACTTAATACAGGGGATTTTATACTAACAATTTAACATCTTCTTCCCGTAGCAGGTACATAAAAGCCTGATACTTTTATTGCTAATGTCAAAGTTTTTGTCACTTACACTCACATTGTTACGCAAACTTAGTTATGAGTATAAATGACAGCAGAATTTTATTTGCCATTTTTTACTGTATCTCACCATATCAGCAGTGTAGAGATTTTCTGTCCCATTGCTGTTAACTACATAAGTCAGGCTTTTTTTCTGTTTTGGGGGAAGAAGGGATTTTGCTGGTATAAATGGTGAATTTATATTTATTTGCAGATAACTGTTAGTATTGAAGGCTGATCTTGTTGATATAACTGTCCAGAAATCAACTCGTAGGAATATAATTTTAAAAGAATAAATGAATAAATGTTAGTAGTCAGTTGTTCACGACAGACCCCAGTCTTCCAAGTATGCCTGCCCTCAAGAATAGGTATCAAAATTAATAAATTCAGGACAACAGCCATTTGAAAAATGGAGGGAAATTGAGCAGAGGATAAAAAAATTGGAAAAATAAGACAGAATTGTTTTCAAAATAGTGTCATGATAAAGAGTATGTTGTATGAACTTGTGCAGCATTTCTGAGAATTAATAATTGTGGTTTTTCTCTCCAGGGTTCAGAGTTCCTTGTTGACATTCAGGTGAACCCATACCTTGTGTGTGCTGAAGAACGTACTCAACCCCTGAAATCTGGAGAGTGTAAACTGAGCAATGTTTTAAAAGTGCACGACTTAGCAGTGAGCTGGTAGGAACCGTTAACTGTTCATTAATTTTATTGTTATATACATGTTGAGCTTTGTTTTTCCACAGGTCATTGAGAAGCATTTGCTTAAAAATTTCTGAAAAACTACTGGCAGCTGTCAGGGGGATGTTCTGAAGAATGTGAAAGCGGGAAAGATGATCGTGAAATTTAGTGGGAGCGTAACTAAAGGAAAACACCTGGGCAGAACCGCTTACAGATTGTGATTCATCTTTTATGGAACAAGGGTGGGGTTTGGTTAGTAGATATAAAAATGGGAACCTGACACGATTGTAAATTCAGGTTCCAGGAAACTGAATTATAATGCTGAATATTTTTGCAATTTGTATTTGATTGCGGTTTATTCCCTTAGGTTAAAAATCAGAAGAGTTTAAATTTAGATTAGCTTTAGCGTGCAGATAGTCTGTAAGCAATGACATTTCAGGGCTTGCTAGCTGCAGCTGAGGAAGAATACACATCAAATAGTAAAGTTCACACAATCTTGACACATTGTCTAGGTATGAATGTATTTTAAAGTTAATTTTCAAAATAATCAATACTTTTCTTACTCAAATATACTTTTTCTGTTGCTTGCTGCTGTTGTTGCTGCACACAGACTGCTAGGAGATTACTTCTGAAGGTATCTCCCTAGAGAAAAACTATATTCCTACGCTTAATTTTAGAAGCTTAATTTCTTGTTGCATCCAGGAAATATAATCCAGTGTAGCTGCATTTTAAAAATCCAAAAATCTTGAGCAGTGCAATTCTCATGCAGATTGTTTGACAATTGACCGACTTGTTAAAAAAATCAGCATTGTGAAGTCATAGAGCAGCACTCCATGGAAACAGAAAACGGGGAGTAAAGGAAATCAGTGGCACAAATTGATGCTGATGTGGGTGTAAGGTAAATCTTGTCTGTGAAATGGAAACGGTATTTACACATGTAATATTTACAATGCAAAGGACACAGATACTTCCAGGTGGCTGCCCATATTTTGTAGTAGATACCCACCAGCTTTGAGTTTTGGCCTGGCTGAGCAGACTTCTGCTTAGTGTCTCAGATGCTCAATTCTCGTTTTCTGTCTGGCTAATCCCTAATCTATATTCAGAAGGTAATATTTTGAATAATTTTCACCCTTATTGTATAGTCATATTAGTCCAGTGGGGAAAGAAAGCTTGTGACTGGGGTCTCTGTGCTGCTACTCTGAGGAGGCTGTGGTAAAACCACCCAAAATATTAGTGGGTTATGTGGCTTATCTGAAGAATATTAGGTGCAAGAATGGTGTGTATTTAGGAAACAACCAGTGAAACAAACCAAAAAAGCCAATCTGGAGGAGGGAGAAGACTTTCATACTTGGCAAGATTTTCAGTGAATTGGGTGGAGTAATGATCCAATAATTCTCATGTTAATGTTTGCCTCATTAAAAGTTTGCCTTTACCTGTAGTAGAAAGCCAGGCTTGAGTTGCAAGTTGCATTTGGCTATTGTCACAAACTACTTGAGAATATATATGTAAAATATATAAGTAAAAAATAGCAAGCTCATAGACTAGTCAAGAAATGACACCTCTACCTAATTTTTTCAGTTATCCTGTACCTGAACAATAATATAGTATCATATATGTTCATGGGAAACTATTTCTTGTATTATTTGTCTTTCTTCAATTTGATTTTTATATCTTCCTGAAAGCGTTATTCTAGATCTTTATAAACAGTGCTTCTAGTGATGGCTCGAAGGGATACTCTTACGTACTGGGGAATTATATGTATTTTACACAGTTAATAACTGGATATCTCACCTTAAGGATACAAAGCCACTTGAGAAAGCAATTTACTGGAATAAAAATAAATTGGATGTCTTTCAACTTATTTGGAAACCCGTTAGAAGTTGCTTGGAGAAACAGCAACTAAACAGGGGAAAAAAAAAATCCCACCAAGTGAGAATGTGTATTTAATTTAATATACTGGCAATGTGATGTTGACAATCGTGTAAAGGAAGTCTTTAAAAGTGAGAGAAAGAAAGTGAGAGCTTGGGATAGTGCTCTAAAATTAACTGAAATGCTTCTTTTAAAAAATATAAAAATATGAAACCACGTAAAGAGCAAAAGAATTTTAGTGTTCTTGAAAAAATGTAGATAATGTAATTGAACTTGTCCTTTGCTTAGAAATCTTTGTGTACGTGGTGGATCATAGTTACTACATGTTTGATGGTCTGAAAAAAAATCTAAAAGGTATAGTAATTTTGGTCAAAGAGTTTTTCCTATCTGAATACCACTACTTTAAAACTGATCTTTTTAAGTGGTTGAAAAGCCCAACTGTTGTTGCTTTCTCTTGGTAGTGCTAAAGGCTTAAACTGTCCCGTTTGCCAAAGGTGGGCCTCTTTTTGACAGCATGTCCTACACTATTTTTGTAACACCCTGCCCAGTTTCAAACAAATTTGACAGAGGGATAACAGACTCAGAAGTACTGAGGTTCCTGTGTGTTTCAAGGAAACAGGTCTTCATGTTGAAGAAAGGGTCATTTTGATACCTGCTTGCAGCAGGTGGCTCAGAATTCAGAGGGGAGACATGTTGCCTATACTCAATTTTTTGGGAAGAGCTTTGAATGGAGCTCATACCTTATTAGCTGCTATAGAATCCACTCCCAAGGCACTGCTAATGCACACACAGCTCTGGTTATCATTTTTAGTTTGACACAACCGCTATTAAGTCCTGAATCTGGCTTTCCTTGGAAGTCTAAGAGGTTATTAAATGCATAAATCGAAGTTTTTTCAGAGAAGAATTACTTAGATTAAATTATCTTTGTAGAGAATTAAATAAAAATGGCCAATTTAAAGAAATTCTGAACTTTCACTAGAAGTATTTATAGCAATTATGATTGGTCTATGTGATGTTACAGACAGAAGGTGAAAATCAGTATCCACCAAATGAGAATTCATTCTTTCTTGGAGTTTTTAAGATAGGTAGAAAACATTCTATTGACTTAAGAAACCAAATTTGCTTTTTTACTTTAGATTTTTCTCACCCGAACCAGTATATCAAAAAGAACAGAATTGGGTTTATATATGTACGTTACTAGGTTCCTTTCCATTTCCCTTGAAATTGCACCCGCAAATCCAAATTCACAGGATTTTACATGCCGTAGAACTGATACAAATTAGTCCTTTAGACCTTCATCAGTATTCACTGAAACTCGTATTTGTGGAGGTGGGGGGAGTGGGAAGTCGCTTGGGGAACCATGTTTGTTTTCTGCTGAGCTGAACGCTTCCCACTTTTCAATCCTCACCTAGCCATTCTTCTTCTGCAGTAAGCTCACGTTTCTTCCATGTCCTTGTAAATATTCCGGTAAATCTTACCCTGCCTACAAGAATCGCTGTGATATCTATAATGCCTAAATGATCCTCCCAATCTTACCTGCTCAGTGTTCACTTTCCCCTCCCCTGCTGTCTGCATCTTTCTTGTAACCCCGAGGGGTTGGCGTGGCTTTCCAAGCGAGGTACTTCAGCAGTCACCATGTGCAATACTACATCTGTCATGGTTTGTGTTGTCTTCGCTTGGGAAAAGAAAGATCTCCATGTAAACATAATTCAGTGCATTTTTAATGGTTAGTAGAAAATGTCATGTATTATCTTGGAGAGGTGATTATTTAAGATGCAGCTGAAAAATTAGCGGTAATGGCTTGAGAGTTTCAGATTAGTACAATACTATATTTAGCATCTAATCGAATGTATTTTGTAGATGGGAAATAGTTCTATTTATTTTCTTGAAATCTCAGATCAGAAAATCAGTGTGAAAATACTGGCTATTTGCTGTTTAGTAATTAACTCTTTAAATGACCATTGACTCCAGCAGAATGACAAGTGAAGGCTCCCATCACCATACCTTTTAAAATTTATTCCCCTTCTTCCCTCCCATGCTTCACACACAGCGGTTACAATTCTCCATTCGAGGCTTATTTGATGTTTATCATGTAGTAATTGCTGTAAAAATAACATTTTTGATTGTGGGTAGAATTTGTATACGGCCTAATATTTTAAATGGCTGCTTTACTTAGTAAGTGTAGCTGCATACACAGAAAATGTATCATGTATTACTCTTGTGTACATGTAACCTGATGTTCCCAAATCCTTTATCTTTGTTTGATATTTTGTGAAAGAAAAAGATAGACAATTGCAAATCCTCTGCCTAGGCACAATAATAATATGAAGCTAGAGATAATAATAAAGAAAAGCAAATACAAAATGTTTAGTGATTATCTAGGTTTTCCTGATGGACACAGTAAGAGATAACTTTTCTATAGGGACTAATTTATCATATCTTATTATACCGGTTTCCCCTATTTTTTTAACAGTGGATTCCAGAGAAGATTTTAAAAAACTTATCTCTTTGGCAACCGTGCAAATTGACTTGCAGCATAAAATTGTGTAGATGAGTATATGGGACTTGCTCAATTAAAATGACAGTCTTGTAGCATCCTGTGCAAAGTTACGGAGGTAAAACTGCACAGAAATTATTGCAAAACCCCATATTCTTTCCCTTCTACTTTTTCTCCTCAACCTAAAAATACGTATGTACAGACAGATATACATACCCAGAGGAATAATCTTTGCAGGAAAGAATTGAGTGTGTTGACGTGAGGAACTTCTTTTGAAATAGGTTATAGTCTTAAGTTAGCTGTAAAATGAAAAGATTCTGAGCTGCACTGTCTTCTTAGAGTTTCAAGTTTTCCTTTCCTGTAGTAAGGTGGTGAGGCAGAGAGAATTTGGCAGTAGTGTGAAGAAACATGCGTGTTGTTGTCAGTCAAACTTGATCTGGGCTGTACTCTGGTTGAGTCCCTTCTAGACATACCTCCTGGTTTTATATTTCATTCCCAAACCTCTGTTTTCATGGAGGTGCTTATGGGAAGAGCAGCCGTGAAGACTGTGTTAAACAAAGGAACGGAAGTAGTGTGGGTTATTTCTAAGCAAACACCTTGGCAGTTCTTTTTTTTTCTGTTGCCCTTCCCATTTGGAAAGAGCTCCATATTAACATCTCAAAGCAACTGTGTGATAGTCATTCTTGTCACTCCTCGATATTCTTCATTGTGATGCCCGTGGAGTTCTGACAACAGTCATCCTGCTGGTTTGCTGAGACTGCTGCCTGTCAACCTGACAAATGTTTTCTCCCTTTTTCCTGTGTTCTGCCCATTTGTTTCCATCTCTCTGTTGTCTTAGAGATGGTGAAGTAATGTCATTTTGTTCCATGTCTGAACAATGCCAAGCAAAATAGGGTCTATCTACCAAGAGGTGATCAGTCATATGGATCATATTGTGTCCTTGTGTAACAGGAGTTAGAACACAGAGGTGCTGGAGTCCAGAATTCATGTGGTGAAATTTCCTGTCAAAGCAAAAATATTCAGGGAGGTAGAAAAATCCTCATTAATTATTTAAACCCTCTTGCCTCCCTAGGACATTAGAAAAGATATCTTTTTATTAAACTACATTTTTCCATTAACAGTAAGACTTTTTAATTGTGCCGTCATGTGCTGATTTCTTGCATGAGTAGCCGCAGTGAATTGGAGGTTTGCATTAGCAACATTAGCTGCTGCTTCATTTTCTTATGGAAATTATACCTGTTCTTAAAGGAATACGACACACAAGGTCTCTGCTGCGTATCCCAACCTCTCATGGTGCAGCCATTTTGATCAGCTGAGCTCCAGCATGGCAGGTTTGGGGGCATGTCTTCCAGGGATTGCTGGGGCATGATGACACTCCCTGCCTTCAACTTCTGTGACTCACAAGTCCCCTTTTTTTTTTTCATTCTTGTTCACTTTTTGTATCTTATTCTTTCTCATTTCCATTGCATGCTTTAGACGCAAAGCCATGACTGTTGAAAGGAAATTTGGGGGGGTTTTAAAGTGTGGATTTCAAAGCTGTAACTGACAGCTAAGATTTAGCTCCAGAGTGGATTTAATAGTTTTTTTCTTATCAAACTGCTCTGGAACCCTGAGGCATGTGTATCTCCCTGGGACTAACCATCCCAGCATGTGATCTTTCATGTTAGCACTTTGAAAACATTTCTATTATTTGGCTGAGACAAAAGAGCACCTTTCTAAAAATATCTTTAGGAGAGAAGGCCCTTGTTTCCACATCTTATAAATGTCATTAGAACAAATGTATGTCCTTGTAATTCTGTAAGCAAATTTATAATATCCAACCTTTCAAAGACTTATTATATAAGGAATTAACTTTTTCATTAGAACTGCAGGATCCTTTTCTGTTATTGTTCTTCAAAAGCCAAACATTTAATTAAATCTTCAACTTATATATGTGTAACATGTGGCACAAAATCCAGTTGGAGGCCACTAACTAGCAGTGTATCCCAGGGATTGGTACTGAGTCCAGTCCTGCTTAAGCTCTTCATTAATCATCTGGACAGTGGGGCAAACCCACAGCAAATTAGCAGATGATACCTGACTGGAAGAAATGGGTGACACACCAGAGGGTCATGCTGCCATCCAGAAGGATCACAAAACGCTTGAGAAATGAGCCTACAGGAACTTCATGAAGTTCAGCAAGAAGAGTTGTGAAGCTCTGCACCTGGGCAGGAACGTCTCAGGCACCAATATATGCTGGGTACCATCTACTTGTCAGAAAAGGACCTGGGGGCCCTTGGGGCAAAGGTAAGTGGTGTCCAGGGCAGCATTAGGAAGAGTGTTTCCAGCAGGTTGAGGGAGGTGATCCTTCTCCTCCACTCGGCACTGGTGAGGCCGTCCCTCGAGTGCTTGGTCCAGTTGTGGGCTCCCTAGTACAAGAGAGACGTACTCTCCAGATATATTAGAGAACCCAGCAAAGGGACATGAAGATGGTGGACTGGAGCATCTCTGCTATGAGGAAAGGCTGAGAGAGCTGGGACTGTTCATCGTGGAGGCACATGGGCAAATCTTATCAACCAGTGTGAACAAACACCTGAAGGTAAGATGTAAAAAGATGGAGCCAAGCTCTTTTCAGTGGTGCGCAGGGACACGAACAGAGGCAAGGGGCACAAACTGAAGCACTGGAGGGTCTCTCTAAACTTTGGGAAATGCTTTTGACTGTGAGGGTGGCCCAGCACTGGCACAGGCTGTGTGTGCACAGAGAAGTTGTGGAGTCCCCATCCTTGGAGATACTCACAAGCTATCTGGACAAGTTTGTGGGCAACTGGCTCTATGTAGACTGGCTTCAGCAGATGGAAGATGACCTTTAGAGTTCCTTTCCTACATCAAGCATTCTGGGTTTTAATTATGTGTAGAAATGCACATAAACACATAGGTAAATGTATATTTATGATATCTAATAATCCTTTTAGAGGTATGTGCTACTCATTTCAATGCCCACTGAATAAGTGTAGGCAGTGCAGCAGGGTTGGATTTTTGTGTGTGCTGAAATATTCAAATACTTAATTCTGCCTCTTTTGAAAAACTCAAATTCTGCCTTTTTGTCCGAAGTAGGAGAAATACGAGTGGAAGCTTGGGCTGATCCTTATCTCCTTGTTTATGTGCAAAGGAATTATTATTTCTCCTATTTTAGTAATTGCCCTTTATAAATGCTTGCATTAGTGCCTTTTTATTTTTTCCCTATGACTGAAAAGTCATTTTGCTGGCCTTGGTGAGAAGTGTAAAAGTGTTTGCACTGTAAATAGATGAAGTTCTTGTTCTTGTGCCAAAGAACAAGCGAGACATAACCCTAAAGCCTCCAAGTGTCGACCTCACACCACCTCTGGTGGGATGGGAAGAGTATGCTTTGTCTGGCCTGTTGCCCCAGCTGCGCCTGTCTTCACAGACTGGCACCAAGGTCCTTTCCCCAGAGGTCCTGGGTCCATCTCAGGCACAGCTGGACGAGGGATGTGCAGGGCAGCCTGGGCTCAAGCAACTCCCAGAAACCTGGAAGCCTTCAGGCTAAGCTGTGAGGGCCAGCATGGAAACTCAAGAGCTGAGTCAGGAAGTGAAGAGTGCCAGGCTGCAGCGGGCAGCGCAGATTTAATTTAGATCTAAGGCGCAGTCAGGATGGGAGTAGGCACGTATATCTGGGTATGTGGTCACACAGCTCCGGCTCCCCTGCTCGCTGAGACCTCACGCACACACTTATCTCCCCAACCGTCCTGCGAGGTGGTATTATCCTCGTGTGAAATAATTCCCGCAAGATTACCTCCATGAAAGATCCAGAAATTAAATTCATGTCTTCTGAGTCACAGTTGGGTGCTTTAACCTTCGATTTCAGAGTATCACTGTTTCCTATACAAATTACGTTCTTAATTTCTTTCTGCATTAAGGCCCACATTGTAATGCAGAGATTATTTCATGGACTTCAGTCTGTTCATTACTGTACAGTCTCCATAACAGCTTTAATGCAGTTTGTGTGGAAGAAGTACTCATAGGAAAATGTCAAATGTAGTTTAGCTCCCTGAAATGCAGTCTAATAGGGAGAAAAAGTGATCTCTCTGTGAATAATCACCAAGGACTGTGTGGATCACACTTCAATAGGCTCTGTGAGGGCTCGTTGCAGCAACGGTCTGAAGGTACAGCTCCTGGCTATGACCCTTTAAACCTCATTTGCAGTGCTTTCTGTCTAACACAGTAAAAATAAGAGAAGAAAATGGTTCCCTTGGCTCCACATTTGCCTCTCCCCCACCCCCCCCTCACTTATTACCCAGTAAATGTTCCTTCCTGTTCCTCTCTGTAAGCTTTTGGTTATCACAGTCTGAAGAAGTCTCTTTCTCATTAGCTTTGTCTGCAACTTTGGCCACAAGCGATTACTCCTGTGAGAAGGCATTGGCCATCACTTTAACGGGCAGCTTGAAACCACAGCAATAATAATTTGAAGTCACATTGTGTTCCTTTGTGGTACACACCTGAAATGAGCTGGGTACCTCTGTAACTGTTAGTGAACCAGCATCTTTGTCAGAAACCCAGAAACTTTTCAGGGAAGGTCAACAGAGGCAAAGTGTATAGCATTTGTTGTTTTTTACTAGTTAACTTTGTGGCACGCTTTTCTGCAAAGTCTGGAAGTATTTGTTTACAAAATCATGACTGTAAAAAGATACTGTCTTAACTGTATTAAGGCTCTTCCTTATTCTCCATAGGCTGAAAGGTGTGAAGCCTGATAAATGTCAGCTCTCCTAAATCTGGTTTATTTTCTTTTTATTCCCAATAGTCTGTGGACAAGAAAGGGGTCGAATAGATTGGGTTAGTAATGTTCTGCTAACTGAGAACAGTCAGCCTGTGGTGATCCCACTCTTCTGAACAGCAAATACACTTTGAACAAATCAATTTATGAAAGAAACAAAAGAAATTTTAGTTGAGAACTTGTCAGTGTTAGGATAATGATTGGACTCCATGATTTCAAAGGTGATCTAGGTGTTTCTGTGGTTCCGTGAAATTGTTTTGATACTTGTCACGTGGGATGAAGTGCTAACTTTTAAAGAAAGTTATTTTGAAAATAAGGTTTTTTTATAAATGTATTTTAGAAAATGTGAACAAGAGGGAGTTCACATTTTGGAAATGTGGTTGTTTTGTTTCTTTTTTTTCAACGTGCTCCGTCTATTTTAGAATAGAAAAACGCTAAGCTCCAGGATTTCCGAAAGATGGGTAATATCTGTCTTGACACTTCATTGACTTTGATACCATTCTGAACAGTTATCCACAAATTAATGTACAACAATCAATTAATGTACAACACTGATGTTTTCTGATAAACTGAAAAGCTATTACATTTTTATTATATTTTTAGCACCTGTTTGTCAAGAAATGTGGAAATGTTTATCTTAGAAGCTTTGTTTTGATTCCATTTGTCAGTTTTTAAGTTTTCTAGTATTTCACAATGAATTTATCTGTGTAAAGGAATATGTATCTTTAGAAAATGTAATTTTTTTAAAGTCAGGTTTTTAGGCAGTCACATGAAGATTTTATAAACATCGACATCAGCAACATATACACAATCAGGCTATGGATGAGCAGTTTGTTTTCTGGGAAAGTAAAGAGCATTGCTGAGTGATGTTTCTCAGAACCAGAGGATTATATTGTGGTAGAGAAAAAGGAAGAGGAACATAATAAAAATATAATGCCAAATTAAAATTTATATGTTCCACATAGATAGAAGTTACTTATATCAGTAATATAATAATACATAATGTGCAAGAATAAGTTGGTACCCTGAAATTGTGTGTGAAGTTGCGTGCTGTGTTTCTATGAGGAGTTGAATTTGCCAAAATACTTAAGGCATTGCAATTAATAGCATAAAGCACTTTTTACTCTCTTTGGTATTATCTTGTAGAAATTGCAAATTGATCTAGTAATGCTTCTGGTCTTTCCTTATTCTTATTCTGACCCATGAAAAGTTGTTTTTCTTGCCTTAGAAACTTACTGTACTAACAATTCCTTTTTTATTGGCTGAGGTAATAGAAACTGAAATCCCCTACCATTCATTTGTAGGCTGGTTTCATAACCTGAATGTAAAAGGACTAAAAGTTTTAGGTGTTTATGGTTGCTGTGATTTAGAGATGCAATGCTAACACAGAAGCACATAAAGATGACAGTTTCTATTTGCATAACTCTATCTCCTAATCCCTTTGGCTTGGAAAATCTCATATTGGTGTTTTATCTTGTAGGATGTTAATGTCTGAAGTTTGGGTTTTTTTTTTTAAAATCTTTAGTTGTTTTTTCACTATCTAAATATTTTTAAAGGAGATTTTCAATTATTAAAATGAACGTAGTACTTGAACTGTACTAGCTGCAGTGTCTCTGAAGAAAAGCTAGACAAATATGAGTAATTTAATGAAAATGGGTGTATTTACTCTTGTGTTTGAGTGAGTAAATAACCAGCAGGCAAAAAAACCACCACCAACAAAATTACTTTATTGCAGGCAAACTTGCTGCATTGTTGAGTGAAAATCCGTAAGTAGGAAAGAGCAATAAGAAGAAATATCTCTGAAAACTGAACTGATGGAATCACTACAAGGACAATATGAAGAGATACCATCTTTTGTATGTCGTGGAATAACCTTTAAACTATCACAAAATGGTAGGGAGCATTTCACCAACATACATAATTCTAGATTTTTTGCACTGGACAGGGGAAAAGACAAGACATAAAAAATGGTCTTGGCCAATTTTGCACACTCCACGTGAAGACCAGAGAGGACACAGGACAAAGTGCTGTGCTCAGAATAACGGGAGATTGCCTTTCCTTTAGACTTGCCAGGTAGACCTGCCTAAAAGATAAGGTAAGACAGCACTCTCTTGTGTTTGCACAATACAGGGTGATCTGACCTGCCCAGGGAAAGCATCTCCAAGGTTACTACTTCAGTATCTTGGGCTTTACCTTCTGGAACAAAGGTTCTCTTGCTCTTGAAAGTACACTGTATTACAGGGCTGTACTTTCTAGATAGAATTATAACCAAATGAAATATAAGATGCTGTATTTTTGAAATGCCTAGGGTGATTGCTAAATGCTGACCTTTTGATTTCCTTACAAATCAGATTATGGGAATTACTCCATTTTTCCGCTGCTGTCCCATTTGCAGGAACATTTCATCTTTTCCATATGCAAAAAGTGTACATATTGAACATGCTCATAAAATATACATATTGCTGCTTTTATTTTGCCACTCCTAGTGCTGATTTTCTTTTTATTCTATTTTAATTTCAATTTTTTCTTCATGGTAAATTCTGTAAATACCAGCATCGACAGACTTTGAGCTATGCAACGGATAAGGTTAACAGAAAAGTAAGAGCTGAACTCAATTTGAAGGGTAGAGTTTTAAAACTATTGAAAAACATGTTCAAGTCCTATGAGAGGAGGGTAAATTCCCCTGGCTTATGACTTGAAATGCTGAAACTGTTTGTTTTTTAAAGGTTTGTTTCACCTGTTGGCCTCTTCTCAGCACAATTCCTTCCATATTCCTCAACTTCTGATTTCCATTCTTAATCTTTCAGAACTCTCTCCCTGGAGAATTTCTAGCACTGTATTCTAAAATCTCCAAATACAATTGGTCAGAAAATCAAGTGAGAGAGAATCCTTTATAGTTAGAGTCTTTTTTGTCTTTTTTTAAAAAACCGAAACCTTTTCAGTAGTTTCTCTTCTTTACCCGATGCCCATTTTTAGAGAGTATTTTAGGCCAAGAACTTACATATTTCTTGCTATAACTAACAGAGCTTGGAGTAACATACCACTGCCAGGAATTCAGTGATATTAAAACTTGGTTTTGAGGGAGATGCCATGAAGGTAAGAGGCTGTGCATGGTCTGTAATGGGTGCTTGGGTTGTTTCTCCTGGCTATGAGGAATGATGGTGTGTCCTTGTGTTGAAAGAAGTGCTTACAAGCAGGTGAAAGATGCATGACAGTGATGAGTTATGGTTATGGGTTTATTTATGAACTAGACTTTCATTGCTGTTGTTATAATTAATTAGGACTGGCATAAAACTAGGTAATTTCTTGAGCATCCTAATCAGATCATGTTGGCTTGTGTTTTTTCCTGACACTAGGTTCTGTGCAGACTAGCTAAGGAGTAATAAAGAGTAGGGATTTGGGAACTATGAAATGGAACAGATGTATGGCAGTAGTAATCTTATTTGAATATTTTCACTAATGCAGAAATTTTCAGGGGCTGCGCTCAGCTTCAGGGATGAACTTCCTATATCACTGAAATGTGCAAATTCTAATTCTGACCCCACTTTCAGCAGCTACTACACATGTATAAACAAGCATCCGTATTTCAGAAGAGACTGATTCCCATGTAGACACTTGGACAAAATGATAGTTTCTTTGGGGATGCTCAGCATATTCTGAAAATCTCATCCTCGTTGTTGATGTTGCCAAAATTGTAAATCTATGGAGGTTTTAGTGTAGTCTTAAACTACATGACTGAGTTCATGTTAAAGATTTTTCAGTGTAGGACGTAATGTCTGAGGTAAGTGAGTAACAAATGGCTTCTATCAAACCAGACAAAAGAACATCTTGATTTTCATTTTACACTAACTGATACTAAATGCTAGAATACTACTTGCCAGATTTTCTTGTATCTCTTTCTTTTCTTGTTTCCAAACAATTAGACTTATAACTCTAGCTTAAAACAGAATTGATGGAAACTTCCATTTCTAGTCCTTGGGACGTAGACATTTGCATTTGAAAATAAAAATGTCAAACAGGTGATCGTCTGTCCAAGGATCTTTGTTTCGTTGTAAGTGGTCATAGTCATGGAAGTTAATGGACTGAAACACAGGAAAGCAAAGTTTCTACATTTATCAGGGCTGTTTCCAGACTGAGTTTCTGTATTGTTGTGATATCTATTTGTTTTCGTTTTCCTTAAGAACAAAACCACCTGTGTGTGAAATGGCATGTTTTAGGCAGAGGCTGTCCAAACCAAACCAAGTTAGCTGTATTAAAATGTATAGCTTACTGTTGTCTCTGTAGCTGCAGAGAGGTTTTTTTAGCCTGCTTATTTTGATATTTTGATTTAAAAATTAATTCAGAAAAAGAGGTTATTTTAAGCCTTTTCCATTAATTTGCTGTATTGAAATGAGCCAGCTTGTGCTTTGCCATGGAGGAAAACATCTTGGATAGCTTCCTAGCTGGTATTTAAATGCATCTTCTTGTAAAATACTCTTTGAAATGGCAGAGGTTGGAGAACAACAAATAAACCCACCAGCTTATTATCTAGAACTGCATAACAGGTTATTCCACATCCTAGAAGTAGCAGTTAAGGACAAGAGACAGCCCTCCACAGCAGCACTGCTCAGAAGGTCTGGTGGGTGTCCCTGTGACCCACAGCGCCGCCATCTTCCCCTGGGTGCGGATGGCGCCTGCGGCCCTGGAGAAGGGGGGGCTTTGGAAAGCTTTCTTTTCAATTGCGCAGCGCAAAGAGACTTGTCATTAAACGTTACTATCTGTTGGAAAGTTGCACACCCATGCACATGGTTTCCTGAAATGTAAGCCTTTAATATTGTCACTTTCTGGCAGTTTTTTCCTCTGCTGGTCAATAATCCTGCCAAAATTGCCCTGGTTATTCCAGAACGGGTTTACGAGGGAGGTAGGGCAAGGGGTATTTGTTTACTTATTTGACTTCTCCCAAGCTTTCCCGCCCCTTTTTGTGCCAGATTAATTAACTAATTACCCGAAGGCCCCCTTGGCTGGCTCTGCCCTCCTGTGGTGCCCGTGTGGGCGGGAGCAGCCTGGGTGTGAGGGCAGGCGGGGAAGGGCGGGAACCTGCCGGTGCACAGGGAAGTGCCTTGAGGCCGACCTGCAAAAAATCCAAGCAAAAGTCTCCACAAACCCCAAATACCGGTTTATTATGTCTAGGCATGGCTAACTGGGTAAGAATATTTTCGTTTCTACTTGATCACTTCTTTCTTCAGCAGATGAATGCTGGTTAGTAATTGATCTTTGCTGTCAACTTTCTCCTTTGTTGTTTGTGTTTGGTGCTGTGGGTTATGATCTGTGTGTTGTTTTCATGCTTGTTGTGTTGTTGCTAGATCTTGATATCCTTAAATTGCTGGTTCTTGGTGCTTTACTGTTGATAAGTTCTTGTACACTTTGTGGTTTGCTGTATGAGGTGTTTACTTCAACAGAACACTTTTTACCTAGTATTTTATTCTGGCACCAAATGCTTGGTAAGCAAACCAAACCTCAAGACCATGTGAGGCGTTAGGAGTGAGTAGTTTCTGTAGCTTCTGAAGAGCATAGGGGGTCTGAGGTGAGTGGCCACTGCTCCTCTGGTGTATCTGTGTGGTATCCCTGGTGTAGGCACGGCAAACCAACTCAGTCAGATTATTTTAATGGTCCCATCTGTAGAGTAGTTACAGTTCCTTCTTCCATTTCTTTGAATAAAAATATTTGGCTTTTTAAACTTAAAACTGGTTAAGTCCCTGTGCTTCTCATTGGTGTTTGGTTCTTCCGTGTGTTTCAGTTACGGAAGGTATTGGGAAACCAAACCTCATAATTCTGCTGTCTAAACATGTATAAATCAACTTTTAAGACACCTTTAAGATGGCTGATAAAATTTTACAGGAATTAGTGGCTGTGAGATATCATAGCACTTTTCCAAGCACTGTTATTTTAATGTACCTTTCCTTATAAAAATGTTAGTAACATATGTGCATATTTATATAGCTGCTTTCAAAAGCAGAGGTACCAACAGCCAGAAAAGGAGTAGCAATTGTTTTACCCGATCAGAAATACTTCTGGTGCAGTTCCATATGGTTTTTCAAACTACATTATGTAACATCCTTTAATTACTCCCAATAATTAAGTACAGTATAACTGCAGTGTTACTTGTTGGCTTCAGAGGGGGTTAGGGAGGCAAGGAAACTTTCTGTGCCTTGAACAGTGTTTAAATGGATCAGTTACCTCTCAGAAGATAGATAGTGGCAGGGAAAGGACAAACAAGACAACAGTAAATGAAGAGAGATTGATGGCTGCTGATATCAGTGCGAGTTTCCTGTCTAAAAATAACTTCTCTGGGTTTCTATATAGTCAGGGAAAAAACAGACAAAAACACATTGTGTTAACGCTGTCTCCTGATGTACTGGCAAGCAGTTAAACATGCATGAAACTCAGTGTGCCTCAGAAAATGAGGCATTAATGCCTGATTTAATAATTTTTTGGGGACTGATTTAACTTGCTATACAATGACTTATGGGTTTACAGTGGGCACGTTTGATACTTAAATTCTCTTCAACCCCATGTTGTGTTGCATGTTGTTGTAGTGTAAAGCAAAACACTGCAGTACATGTTTTAGATATTTTAAATATTCTGTATCTTATAGTACAGTGCCTGTCATATCCTGACATAATGATGCCATTCAACATACGGAATATTCTGTGCACTTCAAAATTATGGTATGAGAGAGTACTTGCACGTGCTTTTCATGTGAATATCTGTGACCAAGTCTGCGCTACTGCAGAATTATTATAATTCCACCATACAAGTTTAAGTGTGTATTTGCAGAAAGGACCAACCCAAAGATCTTTTACTCAAATGTGGACAGAGAGGTGCTGTAAATACGTTCTCTTAAGAGAGAAAAGTTAAGACAGAGCCCAAGAAGTAGAAAACTTCACAACAAAACAAGATGTGATGGAGATAGACAGGGGTTTTAACTCTTCTGGGTTATTTTTGTTTGGTTTTTTTCTTTTTTTTCCCTTAAAAGGAAGGCATGTTTTATCTTTGAGAGATTGTAGAGAAAAACTGCTTGGTTTAATGCCTACATTATGTAATGAGGTTAGAGTTGTGAGACCTTTCAGCTCGGAGCTTTGGACCCAGGTGAAGCTGGGTAGCGCACAGTCATTCTCAGGGTGTGGGGGAAGGAGGAGAAAGGAGAACACAAAAGAAAATACAGCATTTGGTAGAGTCTGAAGAGAATGAAGTTGGGACTATGGTGGTATAACATGGGGTAGTCCTTGAAATTTTCTGAGGAGGCTCTTTTGATAAGAGTTCTCAAGAGTCATCTGAATTAAATAGTAGATGCTAAGTATTTGAAAAATTTCTAATGCACGGGCATCCTTCTCAATCTGTTTTTCTGTTAAATGATACCCTACTTGGCCTTGTTTGCTTCCTCTTCTCTTTAGGATTGGTTCCTGTCATATTGTAGCATTCCTTCTTGAGCTTTTCATCATCTATAGACTTGATATCAATTGTGGTGTAAGGTTGAGTCCATTTCTGTAGTAATTTAGGAATGCTTTTTGTGATTGGATTGGTGATGAAAAGCTGCATTTTTATATATATATTTTATTCTGGAAAGTATAACTACTATATACCTGTTTTTTTGGTGGTGAAGGAAAATAGTCAGATAAAGAAAATAATCTCCAGTAAGATGACTGGGACTATTTCAAGTATATTAGTGAAATTCACCATAGCTAATCAAATAACTGTGGCCATTGGCTATAGAGTGCAAGGAGTGGCCCTGGTAGCTACTGAAATTCAAGGTTGGGAGAAACAAACTTAGTTCTACATTTTTGCCCTCTCTGTGCCAATCCTGTTCTGTAGGACATATTGAACAAAAAGGTTTGTAAAAAGCCGGGGGGAGCAGGGGCACAAAATCCATATGGAAAGGACATACCCATGAAGCACTTTATCACATAGTAGCAGTTATAACTTATGTTAGAACCATAGCTCTGAAAGGCTTATTATGTGTAATTGTGATAATAAATCATAGTAAATTTCCCTAGTATTTAAAACAACTTTTAAATATCATACTTCTGTAAGGTTTTTTCGGAAGGCCTGTGGGAGTTATTTCATGTTAAACTGAGGATTTTGGTATTTTTAATGAGCTGGGAGTGCGTGCGAGGTAGTTTGGCAGTATTTCAGTTTTTGTAGATTGCTTGGATCTGTTAATTAATACGGCCCTTTGAGACCTTTTTGTGAAGATTAATGGGTTCCCTGAAGAATAACATTCCAAATGCTGGAGATCTGCGAGACTTTTGAGACTAGCGCTATTTTAAATTATGCCAGAGTTTACTAGATTAAACATTATCTGTTGATGGGAGAAGGACACAAATTCACAAGAGACATGGTAAAGATAATCCACCCATTTATACTTATTTTTATCTACACAAAGTGTATAAATTAAAGAATTTTTAGATAACGCTAAGATTTAGAAATTACTAAGTGGGAGGGAAACGTTTCAAAATAAAACCTGGGAGGAACAACTTGCCCAAGAAGACGATCACTCCATACATCACTTGGAGAGTTCTCCTTCCTCCATCTATACATCTGGGAGTCTTCATAGCTGTGGGGATTGAGTCTGTGCTACTCTTGAGCAGGCTGATGGACTGGGTGGTACTGGGGGCAGTTTGAGCTGGGCCTGTGCTAACTTGAGAGAACTGGGTGTTGTTTCTGACTTTTATGAAATTTACTCGTTGTTTGACCTCCACGTCGAATCGGCAGCTTTGCAGGAAGATGACCACTTTGAACCACAGCACGAATTAGTATTCTTTACCAATCATAAACTAAGCAGCCTTCCAGTCCTTATTTACTGTTAAACAGACTGTGAATTGTGGCTGTAATCTTTAAATTCCTACTGCAGTCGCTCCTTGATCTGTACTCTCATCACTTCCACTCAGTCCTCACTGTTGTCTCTTTAAAAACTGTGTTATTTAGCATAATGTCAGGGGGTTTGGACATGCAGAGAATACTTGAACCACGCTTAGAGGCATGTCTGACAACATCTTTCAAAGTTGATATTCTTTACTTGGGCTGTTTATTGTCAAAGTCTTATATATAAATTCTTCTAGTCTTCTACTTTGTGTATCATCGTGAGGTTTGTAGCTGAATCTTGCTGTGTGGCAGTCTGCAAAGGTGCCTTTATTTTGTTTCTGATTACTCCAGTTTTCCTCTGCAATATATGTCAAGCATTTCAATTTATTCTAGTCTAATGTAGAATGAAGTTAGAAGGCACTAATCCCTCTCCTTTTTTTGCCATTTTACCTGATGGTGATTTTTCTGTTGTGTAAAACCCCTCTTTCTACGGTCTCTTTTTGTTTGATTGTTGGTTTTGTGGGGTTTTTGCTGTTGTTGATTCTGCCCTGTTGGGAGAAGCTACAGCTAAACAGATTAAATGTAGCTATTCAAGTGTCTTCAGTTTCATGTCCTACCTTTATGACTATTTGCTTTCCTGTCTCTTATGGAGGTCAGGCCAGTTCTGAGACAGCGTCCTGCTGTTCTGCCGGGAAGAACAAGGGGTGCTGACAGATACGGCTGTAACAAGCGTAAGCGCCTTATTAAGAACAGAATTGGGTTTATGGGCTTTTTGAACACCTCAGCATTAGTTTTGCACTGGGAGCTGCTCTTTGCTGTCCTTTCTGCCTTTGAAATTTTTTTGGGTATACTTTGGAGCACACATTTGTGGATGCTTATCAGTTTGAAAGCCATGTTTTCTAGATAAAAGATAGCCCTTTGAGCCGTGCTGCATTTGCTGAAATGAAGTCATATGAAGCTCTTTTCTTAGGTGCTGTCAGTAGCTTTCATAATTTTTTTAATTTAGAAGTGCGATTTCACTTTTATCACCAAATTTAAAATTTAATTTTTGTGTTAACTTTGATTTTGTGACCCACCTGTACCATCAACAGAACCTTTCAGCTGAGCAGAGCATTTCAAAAATAATGATTCTTGATTTAAAATGTTAATTTGCCATGGAATTCACGTTTTCAAACCTTTTGCGAGTCCTAAATTCCCGCTGCTTCCCAAGTGATTTGCTCTTTTGCTGAGCAGACTGACTGACAGTTCTTACCCTGCCTGAAAGATACGGTCAGGGAGTACTTTTTTTCTGGGTCAGGAGGTACCAGCTTTAATACAGTTCTCATTCCATGCTGTTATAAGCCCCACAGAGTGTTTTATACTTCTTACTGCATTTGGAAGTAATAGAATAGTGTTAGCAGAAGGTGATTGGATGATAAGTGAAAGCTCTTTCATTATAAAAATTGGATGTTCAAGGCATTTAGGAACTTGTGTGAATTAAATGGCACAAAGGTGCGTGAGTTGAGAAATCTCAGCTTCTCATCCTGAGAAAATGAGAAAGCTTACAAAATTCAGGTGATAAAATATCTGTTAACAAGGTAGTTCAGCAGTTGAGGCTATATAGACTTTAGTCTTTGCTTTCTGAAGATTTATACAAATTTTCTCTAAGGAGCATCTTGTCTGTATAATAGGGCTGTTTGTTTGGAGGGGAAGAATGTTTAATAAAAGCATTATAATGTTTATTAATGGGAAATTTCTGCTTAATTTAATTTCATTAAAATGAAAGTCCTCCCTGGTCCCCTGTCTGGAGACTTCCTCTTGCCAATGCAAGGTGCCTGTTGCTTCTGAAGCGGTGACAGTGGCTTTTAGAAGCAGAACAGTTTGTTCTGTCATTCAGTAGCATGAGTATATGCAGTCCTAAATCAGTTCTTCTCCTACTTAAAATCTATAGACGTTTTAAACAGCCATTTATGGAATTGGCACTGGCTTTTTTTTTTGGTTTAAGTCTTACTTTGTGTGACTGAATATGTGACCAAATACATGAGAATCCTTTCCTTAAATAAATAAATAAAAAATACCAGCAAAACCCACAAGCAATAAAAGAAAGCTGTTAAGGAGAGCAATTCAAAACCAGGTGAATGGTTGGGGTTTTTTTTTTCCGTTTGCTTTTAAAATCTATTATTTTAATTCTAACTTTATGATCGTGGAACCAGACAGCATTTCTGCCAGCAATTCACTTCTGCTAAGGACTCTTCACTGTGTTTGAAATTCAAACCAGTGTTTTCCAGTTTACAAGTCTTTCGAGTTCTATTGATTCCTTTTAAGAGTTTTATATATTTCTTCTTTTCCTGCCACAAGTCAACATTTTTTACTTCCTTATGAATTCATTTTGTATTTTAATCTATGTCAGTTTTGGTTGGTGATTTGTTGGTGGCTTTTTTTCCTCCTGTGGGGTTTTTTTTGCCATTTACAGGTTGGAGGCCTTGGAGTTTTGCAAGGTTAGTTTATGTCGCTATGTGGATATGTTTTATAAAGGCCACTGAATTCAAACCACAGCAGTCTTCATTAGCCCTACAAAAGTCACTTTAATGACAGTTTGGAGTAGATTGCCAGAATGTTGGTACGTTGTTAACCCTGTGACTTCTCAGAAAGCAATCCAGTGCCTTGACCGCATCGGAGCAGTGCTTAGGTGTCATTTGGCTTGAAGAAAATGTCATATAATGTGATGAATTGTCATAGGCTAATAAGTGGATATGTGAAAATTTATGTAACTTTTAAACTCTTTTTTTTAATTATTATTTTTCAATCTGTTTTCATTCAAAAGTCCTGCCTCTTTATAGGACTTGGACAAAGGTCCTATAGAATTTGGCAGTGGGATCTTTTCCTTCATTAATTATTCTTTGTATTACTGATCTTTAAATAACCTGGTAGTACAAAATACTACAACGTAATTTAGGTTTTTACAGAAAAGTCACTTAATTTTTCATTTGTCTTAATAAAGTCCCATGCGTTCAAGTTTTGAACGTGTTTATAATGAACGTTTTAAACAGCTGTTGCTGGATTAAACAGTAAGAACTTGACTCGACTGTATGCATTTCATAGTTAAGTAAATGAAACTGTATTTGGAATATTTCACCAATGGAAAAATCATCTAATTCTTGTTGGTAGGCTTTCAGTACTGCCACAATTTCACTTAACAACTTAATGCCTTTCTGCTTACCCAAAAGGCAAAACCTCAATGACAAATGATGGAACTAGAGTCTCTTCTTACTTTATGTTGTGCCATTATCAGTATTTTATTCCAACACGCTGACATTTCTTGCATGGTGCAATAACCTCAGTCAGCAGGAAATGCACAAAATAAATAATTGCAACTTCTCCATTAGCATAGTGTAGTTCAGTACTCTACAAGCTGAATAAAATGAGAAGAATTAGTGGAGTTACAGGCAAAAGCCCCAGAGCAATAATGATTCGGGGATATTAAATTAACAAGTAATTGCATTAAAATAAAGTCACAGTCTTGACTTAAAATACTTTACTTATTGCCGAAGTGTGGGCTCCAGTGTTTCTCTTATTCTTGGGGAATGGAGCTTGATTAGAAGCTACTCTGCAGTGTGACCTTACTTTTGATTCCTTACCATCTGTAATTGTAGCACTGACAGCAAAGTAATGCTTTGATGCTAAAACTGTACCTAGAGCAAATCTTATCTGGGACAAGACTATTTCGCTATGGGATACCCAGTAACTGGGATTATTTTTCCTGACTTCAATGAGATGGCAGGTCCAAGCGAGCTTTCTGGGCCAGCACAGGACAGAATGAGGTAGGCCCTGAAGGCATCTGCTGCTCTGAAATGAGATGTGGTGAGTGCTCTACCGTGCATCTCTGAGCTGTAGTTCTTTGCAAAGGCAGGTAGCTCAGAGGCACAAAGGGCACGAACAAAGCAGTCTGCAACTGCTCAACAGCAAACGTCATGAGTCTCTGCTGGTGTTTTCTGCTGCACCAACTTTGGGACTGAATTTATACATCAACAAGATGGATCATCTCTCCATCCCATGTGGTTAACACCAGTGTTCAGTACAGGGGAGTGGCCTGCATCCTTTCTATAAGCGTAGCAGCATACCCATGTGACAAAATTTATTTGGTCAGATGTTAAATTTTTGGGATTAATGAGCTGTCATTAGAAGGTTGGGGTTTTTTTTAATTGAATTAGGGCTTCATTTCTCTTCTTAGGAGTTTTCAAGAGTAAGGGAGCAGAGGAGGAAAGAAAAGAGGAGGGAAGGTGAAATAAACTTGTATATGATGAGTACTATGATTCTATTGACAATATTCACACTTACTGCTTTCATTTCCTAAAGAAAAGGAGATTTATGAAATTGTGGTGTGTGTGAGAGTATGTCTGTCTGTCTATTACTGCACTCACTTTAGACATCAGTGGCCACAAAAATGAGAGTAGAGAGAAAAGAGAGGTCGTGTAAAATGCCCAGGTAAGGAGAGATTGCTCTGTGATCCCACATTTACTGATGGTAGAGAATCCATGTGGTGAAGAGATTTTTATTCATGCCAGGGAAGCTGGAAGGAACTGGAGTCAGTTTTCAGTCAGTGATGAAATTGATATTTGTAGGGAGCAGCTCTTTGTGTATTCCTTTGATCCTGAAAATTCTTTTGTTTTCATATGTACGATCTTCTTACTGAAGTACTTCAATAATTGTATCTCCATGTTTCAAATACTGGAGTTTTTACAAGCTTTCTTTTTGATGTAGAACTTTAAAGTAAAAGAAAGGAAACAATTTACTAAAATTCAGCAAGTAAAGGTGACCTACCTTGAAGAACTTTAACAGTTTCTGGCCTGTACCTGTGTGTGCTTCTATTGATGTATTTTGATGAAAAGCATGTCATGTTGGCTTTTCCGTTTTTTGGCAGAACATGCCAGATTGGTCCACTTGGGGTTATTTTGAAAAAATGAGGTATTTCTGTTTCCTCTGCTACATAAGTTGTGTTGCTGTACTAGTCAGGTCCAATAATATCTCATGGAAGTTTAGTTTTCAGACTTCGAAAAGAATTTCCATGTAGTTCTCCTTAGTTTCTCGTAAGTAGGATCAAGAACTGCTCAAAACTGCAGACTAAAAATCCACGGTATATGTGGTTGTATCTTGGATGCCTTCTTCGAACCTTAGATCATTTCAGATACAAATGTGCAGACAAGGAATGAGAAACTGCATGTTTCAGGAATGTGCGATTTCTTGCATGTTCAACTAATCTAATTTCCAGTCACTTCAGGGACCATAATTCGAGTTTTGAGGCTTGCATTTCCTTTCTCATAACTGTTGAAATGGATATGTTTGGGATTTATGTGCGTTCACTTCTGAAAGTGGTTTCCTTTCCATACTTGCACTCTATGTAACATCTTTTGAATTTTATGCAATAAGTAGAGACTGCAGGAACAATGTACGCTGAAACTTATAAAGACATATTTGATAGTTTTTGTACGTGTTATTGTGCTAGAGCATAAATAAATGTAGTAGCTATGCCACTACTATTTTGTTTAATAAAATTGAATTTAATTATCCCAGTGGCTTTTTTCAGCTGCTAAATGTAATTACTTTCATCTGCCTTTAGGGAATTTGAATGACTTGATTTTGTTTTGAACAAAAAAATGGAGGAAAAAAAAAAGGCAAAGCTAACTCATTCTTCAAGCTGTTAGCCATTTAACAGTCTCCTGGTAGAAATGAGCCAAGGAAGAATAAATCTGTACACTAAAACTGAGGTGCAGTAGGAGACGTGTTGCATGATGCATGCAACATCTTCCAGAACTGTCACCACTGCAGGGCTTCCCCATCTCGGACACTTAAGAACCAGAGCAACAGGCTGACAGCATTCCATGTGACAGGAACAGTGTATTGTGGGTACTGCAGCCTCGTTTCTTCTGTGAACCTTGTGTTCTGTATTTGGTGGCATGGACTTTGGACAGAACCCATTAAAAAGGCCTTTTGTGGCGTCAAAAGAGCGGGCTGTGGCTTCAGCTGCTGCAAAAGAGGAACGATGAGAATGAGTTGAAGCGTGCTTTACATTCAAAGGCTTAAGGGAATAATGACCAAACCACATCTGCTAAGGTCACACAAAGAATGAAATTTCTGGGTTTGAACAATCCAAGCTGTGGAAAGTGCATGGAATGTAATTACTTAGCAGTGGATGTACAGCTGTATTACTGAACAGCCATGTACAATGACTCTGAAGTGCCAGAGATTAAATGTTCGGACCAAAAAGACACCAATTAAAGGAGGACGAGAACATGAATGTTCCTTAGAAATAGGTATATTAATTGGTAATAACTCTACAAAAGCCCCTGCTCTTACTCCAGATCCAGATCTGAAGTGTTTCAAGATCCCTGGGGATAAAGGTGGCAAAATCAGGTGTATGCTGTAGGATAATACGAGGCTGGGAGATGACTGGTTAACAAAACATCTTTGAGCTGATTTTGTTCTTGGATTGAAACTTGGTTTTCTGAGGATGTGGGGGAATAAGCTGTCATCTTTCCTCTTACCATTCACTTTTTTGAATGACTGCTGATGTTCCAGAAGGCTGGGGTTTGGGTGGGGCTTTTGGGGGCGTGGGGTGGTTTTTTTTAAATATATGATTGCCTTCTATGGATTAAGGCAACCTTTTTGTTTACAATAATATGTCTGTTCGGGCTCTCTAATCTATCAGCTGTTGAAATTCTCTTCAGTGCTGTTAGTCTTGTATTTAAGATGAGATGAGTAAGCTTCAGATGAGTTAGATCTAAATGTTGGGCTCCTGTTGCAGTTGTATAGATCAGATGATACAATTTACAGACACAAGGGCACTTGTGAATGAGCATTGGGTACAAATACTCCTTCTAGACTAAAGGCCAACTTTGAAAAAGTGATCCTTACTAAAAATGTTAAAACATCTATTTGTGCTTTAAAGCATTAAAAGCTTTAATTAAAATGCAATTAAAATGTTGCATTAAAGCAGCTTAGATGGTTGACTTGAAGTAGTTTTTCAATATCACTTCAGAAATTCAGGACATCCTTTTGCGCAAGGCTGCAACAATTTTATCTCAAACTGGACTTCTTTTTCTTGTTACTCCTGTAGAGATGAGAACCAGTGAGGTATACACATACAAATGTGTATGGACCTCCAACATGGGCTGAGGTAACTTGGGAGTCGCTGGTGATGATGAGCCCAAGTTCTAAACACCAGAAGGGAACTTATTGTTGTAGTGAAAGCAAACAGTGGTTTTGCTGAGATGATGTTACACTTGTCTATAGTTAAAAAGCCTGAGTACCTGCAAAACTAGGCCAAGGAGTGGAGTGTCATCTTGAAATAGTGGCTTTCTTCAGGAAGCATGAAGAACATAGCTTGAGGAATGTAGCTTTGTGGCCCAGTGTGAAAGCCAAAGGTAGTAGGAGCTTTCTATCAAGACTGATTTTTGTATGGAGTTCATTATTCAATAGTCACTGTAAACCACACTACTGAATTTTTTTAGCTTTAAGTCTTAATATTTTATTCCTTTCATGCTTGTAAAACACCATCCAGAAGTTTTGTGTAGACTCGGAGTCACTCCTGGAGTCATAATGTAGCATTGCGTAGTTTTCTTTGAGTATGCTTTTGTTACAGTAGTCCTTTTGTTGTTGGCAAGATGTTTCAAATATTGCACAAACTGGGCGCAACATGCAGCAGTTTCATGTTTTGTCTTTGGGCTGTTGGTATGTTGGTATAAGAGCTGGTTGGCAGAGCCCTGACATTGGAACTTTGTCATATTGCATGAATCAGGCAGTGATACATCTTTTGTGTTCTTTAGTTTTACTGAAGTGAATGTTTATTTTTAAGAGATATTAAAGGTAACTGCTTCTTAACATGTTTAAATGATGTGCTTCAGCATGATCATGAGAAAATTAGAGATGTGCTTAGGTGGAAATCAGCTCTAAAATGTTAGAGCTTCTAGATCCACTAAATGTTGCTCTTGATTCTGCATTTAGGGAGCACGTGAACTGCAGTCTAGTAGGTGCAGTTCATGGACAGCTTCTTCCTGGTAAAAATGCAAAATGTGGATTGCCAGTGAGAACCTGCGTAACAACTAACTGGCCTTCTTCCTTCCTTCCATTTTTCTTGCCACGGCAAAGCCCTGAGGCTAGTCTATCCAAGCCTATTAGTTTGCTCATAACGGTGCTGCTAATGGCTGTGGGGAATAAGTTTGTATTTTTTTTCTGAATAAATGAAATGACATTGTCTTTGTCTTTTGAATGTCTTGAAGCAGACAGTCCACACAGGAGAAGAATAGAGTGTTAAATGGAAAAATGGGCCATCCTGTCTATTGAGATGAGCTCCATACATGGCACTTCTCAGCTAGCCCAGGGTCTGCATCTCCACCCACAGTACCTCCTCTGTTACTTCTGGTGACAGAATAGGTGTGCAGTCTCTTGTATGAAGCATGAACACATATGTGCATGGACTTCTGTTCAGAAAGGCTCCTTGCCTTCTCTGGACACAGAGTTGTGTCCATGATGAAGGTTTTGTCCTGCGATGAGTGAAGTCTGGCAATGCTTCACTGTATGCTGGAGGTGGAAATACCTTCTGTATTGACCTGCCTTATGAGGAAAGGTTGAGAGACCTGGGGCTTTTTAGTCTGGAGAAGAGAAGACTGAGAGGGGATCTAATTAATGTGTATAAATAATGAGGGCTGGGTGTCATGAAGAAAGGGGCAACCTCTTTTCACTTGTGCCCTGCGATAAGACAAGGGGCAGTGGATACAAGCTAGAGGACAGGAAGTTCCACCTCAACATGAGGAGGAACTTCTTTACTGTGAGGGTTACAGAGCACTGGAACAGGCTCCCCAGAGAGGTTGTGGAGTCTCCTTCTCTGGAGAATTTCAAGACCCGTCTGGATGCATTCCTGTGTAACCTGCCCTAGATTCTCTGGTCCTGCTTGGCAGGGGGGTTGTACTTGATCATCTCCAGAGGTCCCTTCCAGCCCCTAACATTCTATGATTCCATGATTCTGTAGTATCTCTTTAGGGTACCCAAGGTCTATATTCTTGCAGAGTGCAGTGCTATATCATTAACAAATTCAGCCTGTGTAAATCATGCCAGAATTAATCATTTATATATCTGCTGTAGATCAAGTCTCTATTCCTGTTTAAATGTGTGAACCAAGGTTTTCAGCAGTGTGGCTGAGGTCAGCACTGACTTGTTGTAGGAAGAAAGTTAAGTAGATAATTGGTGTTTTCAGTACCTGGCAGAATTTCAACTGGTATTGTTGGTCAGTTCTGTGGAAGAGGCCTGCTCGAGATGGTGTGAAGTGCATTGGCTAATTCTACTGCGGTGAGGGTGACAGCGTGCCCTGATAAAACTGATTTTAAGTAAAGGCTTGTTTGATTAGAGGACACTTGTTTAAAGGAAGAAAAAAACGTATGATGAGTGCTCCATCCTGTGTTGAGCATATGAGTACACTAAATGGAATTTTATAACTGTGTGAAATAATTATGAGCAAATTACCACTCTTCAGAGTAATTTTTGACAAAAGGATAATGACCTTAACTCGGTACAGAACATTTAGGCTGTTCTCTATTGACAGAAAATCAATTAGAATCTTTTAATTATTTTTGTGCAGCTTCTGAATGATGATGCATGCAACAAAACCGGGTGGTGTACTGGGTCGTGTAGTGCAATGATGCCTTCGTGGCAATGGTCAAGGCTTTAGTTGGACAAACTCATGTGTATATCGTGGAGGAGTTTGACCTGTGACTGGCAACTGTAGCCAAAATCCAGACGTGTGGGGATTTCTGGGATAACGGACAATGGTTTAAAGCAGCATCTTCATCTCCCCTCTGGTTCAAACCCAAGTGGACTGAGGGCGAGACAGCCCCGAGTGATGCCTGGGTACCGGCAGAGTCCTGCTTCACGTGTGGCCCAGGCCAGCCACGGGGACCAGCAAGGGTGCATGTGTAGCCACAGCAGTAGGGATCTGTAGCTCCTCTTGCTCTTCCTGCCCTGAAGTAGAAAATAGAGCTTGGCTCTGTTTGTTAGAGTAACAATTGCTGTAACAACAGCAGTGCTTTTAACTCTGTTATCATTGCACAAATCTACTCCTGCCGTTCCAACAGCTGTTTTATGTAAATTGTCTTGTAAAACTTTACTGTTAAAAATAATTTTTGTCGGTTATTATTCTCCGTGGGGATTTCGTTGCTTTCTCACAGAAGAAAAATGGGAGTATGGAGGAGAGTTTCTCCTTAGAAACTAAGCTCAAAGATTGCTTTTTTTTCTTTAATGTGGCAAAGCTCTTCTCAAATCTATTTATGTGACTTTGTGCTGCTGTTGGTGATAGACTACCCAGCAAACAGTATGGTTTAAAATTTTTTTTGTCCTGCTTTAAATCCCATCTATATCTACTCTATCCTCTCCTGTGTAGCTCTTCTTTTCTGGGTAGAATGATCATGTATGAATTGAATTCTCTTGAATTCTGAAGTAGTATTACCACATCTTCAATTTTCTTTTTGTGATTTATTCAATCAGACCAATTCCTTTTTTCATTTCGTTGCCATTCCATCTGATGAGCACATTGTAGCAGGTGAGGTCATCGATTTTCAGTACAGCAGTTTAACCAACGTACACAGCACAGCCAAGTCTGCACCGGTGGAGGTGCTGGAGAAGCAGGGCCTGCTCACAGGGTGGCTTGCAAAATCCAAATTGTTTATTGATGAGCTCTAAATCCTGACATAGCAGCAGGTGAATTTATCATACTTTCATGCTAAGAAAATGGCTTATATACTGATCTTGTACTTTTACTTCTAGCAGTGTCCCTCTTTCCCCCCTCCCCCCCTTTTTTTTAAAATAAATTTACTCTTGTGCTGGCAAAATTTTCTTGTTCATAATCCAGGTTTCAAGATTTTACGTTTTGACCTGCAAAATCCGGAGTGCAGGTTTAAGGGTAGCGTGTGATGTAATGCTGGGGAGAGGGGTCGGGAGTTGGGGGACGAGTCAGGGCAGAAATAATTTGGTTTATACCAGATGCATTTTGGGCCATATTTTAGGGGAAGTTTTGAATTTGGTGTCATGTCCCAAAGCAAGCATTTTAATAATGCTGTTACTGTAACCTAGTTCTTGGTATCAAGACTTTCATTTTAGAAGCTTGGTAGTTTTAAATGCATGTACAGTTTGGTGTCATTAGAGCTGAGTAACTTCTAAAGTATTTATGCTTTCTACTTCCTTTTAAATTGTAAAATGAAATGATTTCCTATTAACCCTTGCACAAGTGTCTGAGTTGAGAATAAAATGTGCTGGAAAGGCTGAGAAATGCTGTAGTTGTATAACAGGTGTTTATAGTGACCGTGACTTAGAGGTTTCATTTGGCAGGCTATGGATTAATGAGCTGGAAAATGTCACTTCAGTTAATACTGAGAAGATAAATCAGTCTTTCCTTTGATGTGCATTTTTTTGTTTAAGTTTTGTTTAAATACATGTCTGTGGAGGTTTTTTCTTTGGCTAAACAGTAAGAATATGGTGTATGCAGAGGCTCAAGATATTATACGTGTATAAAGCTGTAAACAATTACACACTCTTGAAATAATTAACGTTAAAATGAATGCTAGGGTTGTGCATTTGGCTTGTATTAGCCACACCTATTATAAATCTTTCTACTATGGCAGAATATATTTCATTTCCATTAAAGGAACACTTTAAGAGTTTCAAATTTAAACAAAAATAATGAAAATATGATACATTTACCTTTATGGAACTAATGTGTCGCTATTAGTAACCTGCAGTTATTAGCAAGAAGTCAGCACTGGGTATTTTGTAAGCATCACATCATGACATAGAGTGAAAGGTAGACAACAAAAGGGCAGCAGCGCTCATTTATAATGTTTTCATCTTAAGAGACCAAGTGTAAGTTGGAGTCGGAATTCTGAATTCATCATTGGTGCCAATCTGCCATTAGTCCTTAATCCATTAGTCTGAGAATCAATTTAATTTATGCTTCAGGATTCAGTATTTTCTCCTGTTTCATATCCTCTGAAAACTTCTGAGAACCTCTGTTTCTTGAAAAAAACACTGATTTTCTGTAAAGATGAACTAATCTTCAGATGTACAGAAATTCCTGAGTGCATAAAAGTAAATGTGGTAAAATAAAATCCTTCTTTTAACACGTGGGCTCCAAAAACAATGAAGGAAAACATAATGGGAATGGAGGAATGTTAGTGTGACATGCTGGCAGTAATAACTCATATTGTTTTGTACGAGTTTGAGGGTAATAAAAAAAATAGAAAACACTATTGAAGAATTGAATAATCATAATTCTTTGCTGGGTCAAAGGTTGAGGTTTCTCCTCAATGCAGTTCCTGGACCTGTTTTTGCATCTGTCTCTCCCAGTAGATATTTATGGATGTTCTGTTTCTTATTTTTGAGAGGGTTTTCTCATGAATGGAATATAACAGCGCAATGATGTGTACCTGTGTGGAGCCGCGCTATACTCTAAATGCCATCACATTTCAAGATGTGTGACTGAAACACAGGAGGTAAGCTTAAAGGCTACTTCTCTAGCTTCCCTTTAGGAGTGGCATCTGAATGGGCTCGTAGGAGTCTCAGCACCTTTTGAGAGTCTCTCTTAATTAACTGGATCAAATAATAAAGTATCTGCATTTTCTTTAAAAGTATATTTCAAAGTTTTATGGAGGGTTAACTGCAGAAGTTTTATCATTAGAGAGTACTGTGGCCACCTTTGAAAAGGATGTTGTTCTGATAATTTTATTAAAACTGAAATAATGAAATCATCGTCTGAGCGAAGTGAAGCATTTTTTTACAACTCAATAAATGAGTGTAAGTATTCTTGCATAAGTTTGATTTCCACTAATCATCAGCTGAAGTGCCGTATTGGCAGGAAAGAGATGCTTATTGCAGTCTTTTCTGAAAATGAAACTCTGCAAAGCAAGATTAAAAGACTGATTTTTGGCAAACTTAAACCTACATATGTATGCAACTGTAAGCAGCTTAGCAAATCACCTATAGGATATATTCTATTTCTTAATGAGTACTTTTTCAGTAAATCCGTGCTCAGCCATGTTATAGACCTTAGGGATCACTTAGTGTTTTTATTAATTGCTGACTTTAAAAATCCATTCATTCAGCCCTGCAATCATTAAAACTTATTAAGCAAAGTAGACTTGTGATTGTGAATAGAAATTTCACTAATGAAGTCCTTTAATGTAAAGGATATGCAAAGGTGACAAGTTTCAGATAACACGTCCTTTTATGATCCCACAGTTTTGCTGCTTTTAATCATGAAATGGGTCAGAAGCAAACGAGCAAATCAGTCTCTTAGGAAATCTGTTTTAAGTCGTGAACTTCGTGTACCTTATGAAATAAGGAGTTTAAAGTAAGTACCACATTGAATGCATCAAAATGGCACACAAGTGATTTAAAAGACCTTCCGTTATTTCATTTCCTCTTTTTATCCTTTAATAGACCGTTTATGTGTCTTTCACTACTTATTATCAAAAGGATGGCTTCCTCGTAGTAATATAATGCTTGTTTAACAGGAAATTGAATGTAACCTCTCCAAACGTAGACCTATGCTAACATTTATTAACTGTGCTATTTGGACAGTTGGAAAGCTTTTAATGTTATTTTTGCAGAGATGTGCTGTCCTCATCCAACATTCATGAAGACTTTAGATAATAAAATTCAGAAGTGCGAAAGGTTGACATTGTAGTAATGCTTTCTGTTTTTTCCTGTATTCCGTTTGAACAGTTCAGCGTACAGAATCACTCATCACGTTTGTTATTAAAAAGTACTTTTATTCTGCAAGGAGTGTTAATAACATAAGTTACGTGGTTGACTAGTATGCGTATGAGAGTCTCGCCAACTCCTGTTTCAAGTGGGAAAACCCAGTACATTTCCGTGACTGAATTTTGAGGGGACTGTTAAGGAGATGAACACAGGAACAGAAGTGATCTGTGTGTTAACATCCTTATTTTCACTTACAGCCAAGGTCTTGCTAATACAGCAGTACTTTATAGTGGGTGCAAGAGCTGTCTTTTGTGTTCCCATGCTGGCTATTCATCTTACCCTTTAAGAGGCTGGCTCCTTGCGAGCGTGAGGAGCCTGCATGTGACCGTTAGATCCTGGTCTCTGAAAGAGTGCATGGAGAAAAGTTAGTTTCTGTTTGTTGAAGCGTGGGTAACGCGGATAAGAAAGCAAGACAGATTTGCCTGGTACTGTATGTAGATTCACTGCAGGATGTTTCTTTTTGGATGTGCTCCAATGCATCTGTAAGAAGATAATATACATCCCTTGTTTAGTGTCTAGCCCTTCTTCATACAAATATATAAAGTCTGTATTTCCTAAAACTAATGAAAGTTGAAGGCCTTGTGTGATACCTTATTTAAACATTCCATGTATTACAGCTTTGCTCAGAAGAGGGTAAATTTTATTGCTGAATGTGTCTCTGAATTTGAAGATGTAACAGCTGTGGATTGTGGCTTGGAAAGATTTTGTTTTTCTCAATGGTTAGTATGAAACATTTTATGTCAATGTGCTTTTAATGTTGTTTTTAGTCCATTAAGTAGATAGCCTGCTTTAAGAAAGCACAGAGAAATAATAAAGAGCAGATGTGCATGCATTAAAATTAATAATGCTTACCTGTGTAAGAGAATAACAATGTTTATAATTTTCCATTTCATCCAGTTTATATAGCAGACACGGTTATTGCTATCAAGACCCTCTGTTGTGGCCAGAATGATGTTACTGAATCACAGAATAATTTAGGCTAGAAAGGACTGCAAGAGGTTATCTAGTGCAGCCTGTTCTAGAAGATCTAGTTTTAAAGTTTAGATCAGGTTTCTCAGGCTCCTTCTCTACAAAATGCATATAAAAGGACTTAAAAATGAACTCTGACATATCAAAGTCACTTCCAGTGACGAGACTCAAAACAGTACTGTCTACAGATCGTGAGGTTTATATTATTATTGCTTCTTGAATAAAAAAGTAATTCTGATGCCTGGACTAGCCATAGTTATGCATCTTGTTGGGTATACACTAGTATGAAGTGGAAATAGTTTTGTGATCCAACAGTCTGAATATTGTAATATTTAATATTAATGGATATTAAAAACCCATTGAAACAGTTGCTTGTTACTTCCAGTATGGGTTTCTTTCTCCAGTACACAATTCCAGTACATTTCTCTCCTCTTACACAGGAGTACAACCCTACTTGTTTAATGGAAATGGAGTGGAAGGGGCGCTGTGACTGGGCCTTGCTGTCAGTAAGATGCTCAGAAAGAAGTACGTTGGCTAAATTAGTTCAAAATTAGAACTGCCATTCTGTGAGAGGTCCTGCAAAGTTAAATGAGAAAATTGTCATGGAACCACAAGTTCAAAACATTGTTTAAAAACATGGCAAATAACAACTTTATTTCAAGCTCTGTCTGTAGTGAGTAACGAAATCACTAAGAGAAATAGCTGTCCCTGCTGGGTACCTCATAGCCTTCAGTTTTGTGCTTCCCGTCTGATCAGCATCGTATTTCTGGCATAAATGATATGGTCAAAAGACAATTAGGAAGCCATTTTAGGTTTGGATGGTTTGGTGGTTTTTTTCAAATTCTCTGCAATTTTATATCATTTCATCAAAATAAGAGATTCTGTCTCATCATCAATCCTGCTAACTCCTGCAAGGTTATGAAGATAGTCAGTAGTGGCTTTTGTGTGTGGGATTTGCCAGGCACTAATGGAGAAGGAAAGCATTACTTTTAGAGCTGTGAAGCTGGGAAACCATTAGATGACCCCTGAATTCATGGGTGCAAGCTGCGGCTCATGTATAGCAGCGACAAGCAGCTCTTGGCACTTACTGGTGGAAGGTGCAGTCCATTGCTTTGTGAAAAGCTCTTTGGGTAACGTGTTTGAGAGTGTTCCTATGGGTCTCAAAGTAGAGAGTGAAATCAGATTTTGACAACTGTGAACTATCACGCACACACAGAGACCTTTCTTTTTCTGGACTCCACCCATGCTTTAAATGTTTTTAACACATGAAGTATTTTAAGATATTGTTGGAATATTTTCTGAAGAGCTTTTGAAGGCTTCAGTCTGAAATCTCTTTTCCTTAAGGCAGGATCAACCAACTGCTGCCTGCTAGTGGAGATGGAGTTGCCAGTTTGAGTATTAGCCACTGAAACATTTAACTGCTGGTTGCTTTTTGCAAGGTTAGCAAAAACTAGTTGCACTCCGCTCTGTACTACCCAAAGCACTATAATTAATACAACTGCATAAATGCATATGATGGGAAAACTACTGCTTCTTAGCTGTTCATAAAAATAGCTAGGATTGATGAAAATGAAGGCTGGAAAGGAGAGAATGGTAAATGAGCTAAGTAGGAGACCCAGGAGATCAGAATTTTCTATTTGAAGATGGATGTCGTACCCTCTTTTCAGCAAGACCATGATGCAAGTTAGTACAAAGGTTCAAAGGCCTTCTCTAAGTGGGATGGATATTAAAAGTTACAGAGAAAGGAAGCAAGAGGTAGTGACTTGCTCACATGAGATGTTTGGGAAAGAAGCTTTGCCTCTATCAGTGAGTTGTTCAGAGCCTGAAACACTCAGGAGAAGCCAATACCAATGTCAAAATCATCTAGTAGTACAAAACAGAAGATGTCTGAGGTCATTGCAAGATCATAAGGGATGAGATCATACTAGCAGAAAAAGCAAAATGCGACTGAAGCTTTCTTAACGAGTAAGGTTAAGTGAAGGAAGGAATAGCGTTTTTAGAAGCTCTTGAAGCTTCACCGCTTTGCTTTAATTAAGAGACAATTGGATTTAATGTTTGTAGGAATGGGGTAGGGTAACTGAAGGACTTGTTACAAAGGATGGAGCTCATGACCCAAGAAATAACTTCAATTTCTTCAGCATTTACCTAAATTTGTGCCAAAAGAGAGCAAGATACTAGATGTCAGGAGCTGCTTAAAAGGAATATCACTCCTTGCATTGGGCAGATCTGTGGTTTCTCGTAGGTGTCTGTTGATAAGTCTCAAAGCTGGACTAGAAGGCCAGCCATTTTAAAGCGGTACCTGAGTTTGGATGTGTCAGTAATGAAGAGTCTCTAATGAGGTGTTAACGGTTGGACTTGATGATCTTAAAGTTCTCTTCCAACCAAAACAACTCTTTGATTATTATGATTAGTTCCATTTATATATCTGTATGAGTTGCTGATGTAGGTGTTTATAGGAAGCACAAAGCTCAGTGGGTGGAAAGCATTCACAGGGAGACATCTGTGGTGCCTTCCTGGGTGAGAAGGACTTAAGGTGTGAATTATTTATAATTTATGAACCAGCTCGGTCAAGCACAGCTCTCATTTGCATCTCTACTGCTAACGAGGTTATGTGCAGTTTCAGATGAAGAGAAAGTGGTCAGAAAGCCACCAGGAGGGAGTCTATTCCTCATGAGTAACCCAAGCTGCACAGGCTGGTTCTGCAAGCTGCTAAGCCAAAGGCTTGTGTGGAAGGAGTGCCTTTGGGTGATCAGGGAGAGCATCCTGGAAACACCAGGGCAGGAGAAAGGTCACAACCTCTGCATGCTTAGGGAACAGCATGGTTATTCTTATATTCTCTTCGGAAATGCTTTGTATAAAATCAATTTTAAGTACAGCATCATTGAAGACAGGATATAAACATTCCTTGTATCACAAGCTGTCTAAATAGTTGGCAAATACAGATGTGTAATTTAATGTAAGTTGTGCTTAGAAGAAGACATATGGTTAATCTAAAGAGTTTTTCTGCAGCAATATTTTATTTACAATTGAGGATGAAAATGATGGATTGAACACCTTGAAGCAGAAAGTTAAAAATACCCACTCTCCCCCACCCCCCAACTCTTCTTTTTGTCTGCAGCCTTTTTAGGCATAGCAGCCATGCAATTAATTGAAGCTCACTAGGAGCCTGTAATGAAAAGTCTAACATCATGTAGCTGCTTTCATTAATAATATCATTGTCTTTTGTCAGCTTTAATAGCAATTGGGTTTATCCGGCTGGAAAAAGTTAGACAAAGACAGATAGACAGGCAAGTCTGTTTACTGTCAATTGACTTAAAAAGAAATGCAGCTTTGCTTTTTAAATACATCAAACCTGACATTTTATTCACTTTTTGGGTTCACTTTAAGAACTTTGTATGTGGATGCTGTCAGAAGTTTGGCTAATGGAATGAAAAGGTAGTTGTGGAGGACCATGGATGTGACTTAATGGGAGCTACTGTTTTTTTTTTGGTTGGTTTTTTTCTTTCTTTTTTACTGTAAAGATAAATGTCTTTGACAACTCCAAAGAGCTAGAAACTGAAGGGAAAATTGCTATCACCATTAGTGTTTGGCAAAATATTAAGTAAGCACCGTATTCTTTTATTGGGTTAATGATTCTGTAAAATATGTCTCCAACAGGAGTGAACTACATACTGCTAATTAGTCTATTAGTATGGTTTTCATTTCATAGCTATGAAGTGCTAAATAATGTCAACACGTGTCAGTGCACCCCTTGTCAGTCAGAACTTCCCAGTGAAGCGTGTTCTTGAGTTACTGGTGGACAAGGAGCGCTGATTGAGCACTGGAGCAAAAAACAATCTGTCATTATTATGCCACAAGCAGGCATTGTGTTATTGAAAGTCCTAGTTACCTTTGTTTCTGCCTGCTGAAACCGTACTGGAAGTTATCTTAACATTAATTATTCAATAATATGCTACTGAAAATGTACTCTGCAATCACCCTTGTGTCTTTCATCATTGTGGTTTTGTGCTTCATTAAATAGTAATTGGCTGGAAGTAAATGATCATCAGGTGTCAATCTCCACAAGATGCATTGGTTTGCCATTCGCTGCCAGATTAGAAAGTGATTGGAAATTATTTTCATCATTTCTTCATTCTTTTGGCTTATAGCAGACTGATTAAGTTAAATGATAGCCGTTTAATAGCGGTGTTTAGTTATAATCTGGAGAGTAACGAGGGAGCGATTGCTTTATTGATGGCTACAGTGCGGTGGCTAGCAGAGCAATGTTGATGGAAACAGAACTATGCTTTTGTTTTCAACATCTTATGTAAGTGGTGCTTATATCTGAGGTGAGGCAACACGTGCTGTGCTCTTCTCACACTGGTGGGGAGCCATTTTAGCTCTTCAAAGGGAGAGTAGATTCTGGAAAGAAGCGGGCCTCTAAGAGGACTTTGTGTGTTAAATGGGAGCTTGTGTGGCACAGTTCCTCAGTAGCAGTTGTGGGTACAAAGGAGAGGCAGATACCAGGGATCTGAATAATCATAACAGCGTGTTGGGTGAAAATTAATACTAATGTAACAGTGCTGGGGATCTGGAGGTAGACACACAGATGGGCCCAAATTATTTTGAGGTATAGTGGTGCAATGTGTACCAAGGGAACCATTAACCATCATAGCTCATGGTGGAGCCTTGTCAGTACTATCCAGAATGGCACAGCCCTGTGAATTATGGATGTTTAACTCCTCACAGGCCAAGAAGTGCTCCTCACCCGTTTAATTATCTGCGTTTAGCTAGATCCTTAAGAAAATTGAGTTTGTTATTAGTTAAAATATTAAATTGTTGCCATTTTCTTTTGGAAAGGCATTATACCAACAACTCTTAGATGAATCCTGTCAAGATAGCTATTTCTAGGGAGAGAGGTGAAAAGTTGGAGGTGGTATTTGGCATCTTGAGTCTTGAATTAGCTTGTCCAGTAGTTCCAATTGTAAGCATTACTTATAAATGGAAATTGGGTCTAAGGAGTTGCTGATGTTCTGCAATTATTCACTGGCTAAGGGTATGAATTCTTGAGGATTGGTTGTTATTTAGTAGTGGTTAGGACTCTTAAGAGCCTAAAGTTACCTTTCTTTTGAGTTTGCTTCTTTTAAAGTAAGCGCAAACTGAGGAAAACCAAAACCAGCTATTTTGGCAGAAGATAAACCCCATGAAGTGTGTTTTGGCACAAGCTCTAAGCCCTTGCAGCACTGAAGATTTGTTCAGATGCAGATACATCTGCTGGCAGGAGCCCTGAACCACTGCACGTATAGTAGCACATCTCACTTATTTTCTCTTTTTCCTCTAGCAGTCCTGGAGGTCTAATAAGTGCTTATGGAGGGAAGATGAAGCAAAGCTGGGCTGTATAGTATCCTATTTGCATTAATTATGATGATCTCAAGGCATTTTGGAGTTGTGTAGTATTGTGAAGGAATTTTCAAGGCTGGTTTGTGTCTTGCTTACTGGGCAGATGTTTAGTGCACTTAAGGAAGGGGTTGAGCTTATCAAAACCCGGTAGTCCTACAGTGCCCCCCCAGAATGAACTGTCTTGCCTTTTGCATTCATACGTAGGCAAGAAATGGACTTGAAGTCAGTGCAACTTCTTTCCTATGAGTGCTGTTCTGCTTCCACTGCTTGGAAGTTCAGTTTTCAGTAGCTTTTCTTTGTCCCATAATTCACTTAGGTTTGAGTGTGTAGGGTGTGGAATTGGCAGACTAAAAAAACCTTACAGATTCTTGTCTGTGGAGCTCTGACAATTGTCACTTGATCGTCTGTAAGTAGAGAGAATTCTCAGTTCAAAATATGCAGATGATCACTATCACATATCCCTTTCTAGAAGGGCATGGTGGCAACTGTCAACATGTTTCTTTTCTTGCTCACTGAATGTTTTTAAACATGTTGTAATAACAAAATTAATGTTTATTAACAGTATGTCAAGTGAAATGGCACTGACTAGGAAGCAAGAGGGACTGCGAGATGTTGACTTCACTGGAGTATAAAATGCTGGCTGTCTTGTATTAATGTGTACTGGGAGGAATAGCAACCAAATGAAAATAATTTAACCCAGTGGAGATAAAAACCTGAAAGAACTGATAAAGTTGATGTTTATCTTGATAAGGATTGTTATTATTTTTTTTAGCTTTAGGATTGTACGAAGGTAAGGGTGTCTCAGCTCCAAAAGGGTATAGTGGTAGATATTGCCTAGAGTAATTGCAAATTGGATTTGAAAAATAACACCACAAACAAAATGGCCAAGTTTTGTCAAAAGAAAACCCTATATTCTGCTCTTTGCTTAAGATTTAAGGAGTATTTACTAAATTCTGATGGTTGTGTACTATCCAGAGTACCTATTGGGAAATTGCTCATTTTCATCCATATAGGTGTGTGACAAGGAAACATTAAACTACAGTGTTGATTCATCCTCGTTGCCTAGTACTGCGCTTAAGAAAAAACAGTGAAAATAATAGATGTTAGGGTCACGAACAACCCCATCAAAGCTTTTCTTTGCTACTTGGTCACAATAATACCACACAAATGCACAGAAATGAAAAACTTCTGATGCCTCCCTTTTAGGGTAGGAAAGAATCAGGACCAACGATTTTCCATGTGTGGCCTTTCTGCAGGAATTTACTTTTGACAGTTCCTGTGCAATGACTATTTCACTTGCTTCAAGGCACACGCTCTATATTTAGTCGGTGCCCAGTTTTAAGATCGTGACACGCATGAAGTGGGACTGGATGTCAGCTGGAGCTGAGTTTGAATATGCTGAAATGTGGGTGTTTTGTCAGGTTGGTTCCTATGGCTCCTCACTTTAGATGCTTTTTAATCTTTCTGTGACTGTTTTGAAATGTAAATAGTTGTGCTCTTGACATGGTTGGGCTGAGAAGATTAATTACTGGTTTTCAAGGACTTAAATACTGTCCATAAAAAGCTCTGTAAAAAAAAAATCCAAACAAACCCACAACTGAATTAATTTTTCTTCACTGTAAGGTGCCACTGGAGTTTATTAATATGAGCTAATAATAATAGTGGTAACTTGCATGCCTTTCAGCATAAGGCTGCAGATGAAATGCTGATAAATCGCTTGATGATCGAACAGTGTCCAGCCTGAAGAACCATGTGGTCATGTTATTGAAGGCTGTCATTATATGTGTAAAACTTGGCTGTGGGCACATTTAGCTTTCAGTGCTCAATTTTGCCACTTCACCAATTTCAATTGAAGATGGGTTCGAGTTCAATATTTGCTTTTCTTTGCACTGTGGAATATGAATCTTGTTCTACTTCTGGCTTTCCCAGCACAATGACAAGGTGTTAGAAAATGTGACTTAAACTGCCTAAGAGCAGTTATGTATTATGCCATGGATAAGTTTTCTCAACAGCTTTGTAAATTAAATGTGTGAATACGTCAGGGAAGGTTTAGATCAGATATTAGGAAGAAATTCTTTACTGAGAAAGTGGTTGGGCACTGGAACAGGCTGCCCAGGGAGGTGGTAAAGTCACCATTGCTGGAGGTGTTTAAAAAATGAGTAGATGTGGCACTTGAGGCTGTGGTCTAGTGGCTAGAGAGATGTTAGGATGAAGGTTGGACTTGATGATCCTCGTGGTCCTTTCCAACCATAATGACTCTATGATTCTATAATATATAGCTAATAGGATTCTCTTTTAAGGATTTTAAAAATTATTTTCTCTTAGACCTTGATTACTTTTTTGATACAGTATCAAGATTGTGTTTAATGTGCAAGTGCTGCTACCCTAAGTGATGACTGGACTCCATATAAACTATCTGTTGACATTTCATTCTCCGCACTGTATAAAAACACACTGACAACAGCCCCTGTATTGCTGTAGCTATACTTCCATTTTTTGACACTCACTGTGCCTAATGTATATGTTTCTAAAATGCACTTGTGAAATGTAGTATCCAGAGAGCAGTGTCCCAGGCTGCTGGGGGACAAGCATTATGGGTGTGAATGCACCCTGGCCGTGACACCGGAACACCTGTTGAAGCAAAAAGGCCCACACATGGCATGCGTGACCAAACTGGTTTCATTCTAAGTGTTCCTGCACAACACACTTCCAAATTATGCAAAGGGTGCAGTGAACGGTTCAGAGGTGCACTCCGCTGCTCCAAGTAGTAATTGCTGTAATTGCAGCTACTGATCCGTGGCACTTAGTGATGTACTTTGTTTGCTGATTTTTTTTTTTTTTTTTTCCCTCATATCAGTGACTCCGGGTGATGCATGAACTATCTGATTTCAGAGCTGCCCACTAAAAGTAATATTTTTTTTTTTAAGGGGGTTTGGCAAAAATAATTTCTGTGGCAAAAGTAGAAAAAGCTGATTTTAGGTATCTCTACCGATGAAGCGTTTTATCAGCTTTTGCTTATGTACTTTTTTTAGCTGCATCTTTATACAACCCATTTAACAAACAAGTGAAAATACTCTACTACTAGTATTTTCCTAGCCACACTAGAAATGTTCAAAGGAGATGTTTCTTGCACATCTGTTGATGCTTTGTAGTCTGAACTCATCAGTGTTTCACATTTTAATGTTTCTGAAACCTTAAAGGCTGAGAATATCAGTAAAACCAATACAGACTGAAATACCAGATCTGTCTTAATAATAAAGCAAGTTTATCACGTCAGCTTTCCAACCATACCAATACCTTTTTTAAGTGTACTCTTCTCAAATCGAGGGGGAAACTGGTAAAAATATAGTATTTCTCTTTCGGAAAGATTTCTAAAGGTTGTTTCTGCCCTTCCCTGAAATGCCTGTTAAATAGAAGGCATCTGTGTCTCATATAAATGGCTGTTCAATGGGTTCATTTCAAAGAAGCATCCAGAGAACAAGGATGGTGAGACCATAACAGCAACAATGACTTAAATACTTGCAAGTTACTTAGCTGAAACTTTATAGATGTTTTTAACCCAATATTTTTGAGCATTTCACCAAAAAATAGAAGTATTTTAATCCCAGTTGAGAACAAAAAGGCTCAAGGAGGTATAAGCTTTTTAAAAAGAAGTGGGGAGAGAGCGCAGATTGCCAATTTAGACTTTTATTTGTGGAATTACAGCAGATCTTTCCTTTATAAGGTTGCATGATAAGGGTCTACCATCTATTGTTTTCCATTTCTTAAGAAAGCAGAGTAAGACCTTCAGTGTGTATTTGCACTCCCAGCGGTTTTCTACTTTTTCAGGTCCTTAGGAAAAGCCTCGGTGAGATTACGGATGTTTAGGCTTTGGAGACAAGGCTTAGGTGACATTCCACTTGGTCAGTACTGTCTGTCCTTCTTCTCTTCCCATAACTGCTGAATTCACAGGGCAATTCCAGCAGATTCTGAAAGGCAGACTGAAATTTCGCTTATAGTAAGTGGTTGACTGGGAGAAGAATATATCAGATGGTTTCCCTCCTGAGGACACAGGCTGTATGGTTCAGAAATGGCCCAGTCTGCTTTTTACCAGCCCAGCTGCCTCCCAGTCAGGACAGGACATAAAGGGAAGTCAAGATCCTGTTGGAAGTAGAGATGGCAAGTGATCAAAGATGGGACTAATTTCCCTTTTTTCCTTTGTGTCACGCTTTCCTGTTTTACTATCTCTTTTTTTTCAACAAAGCAGAAATGTTTATAATAAAATAAAAACTAGGAGGATGTTTGCTGTCTGAAGATATTCAGCCTTTTTTGAATTGGTTAGATTTAAAGTTCACTTTGACCTTTTTAAATGGATTTTCTTAAGCAAGGTGTTAGAGTCAGACTTGCCTCCATTTGGGGGATTATAGTTTAGGACTCCAGTGTTTCAAGAATGCATTTCAAAAATGATAGTAACATACTAATTACTATGCAGACAGGTATGAAAGACGCAAGTAATTCCAGTCTTGCTTGTCAGTAGGGATTATTGTGGATCTAGTGCATTTATATTTTGTGCTGGATGTAAATAAGAATCAAAACATTTGTGTATTCAACTTTTTCCTAGTCTATCTATTAAGCTGTTAAATGGAGCATTACTGAAAAAACAAGCCTAAACCACCAACAAAATTTGACAGCAAATCTTTGAAAGAATGTCAAGATCTATATTTAAAATACATGATACAGTTTATTTGCACAAAACAAAGATGCTGTTTGACCTTCTGTAACTCTTGGTCTTAAGTAAACTATTGATTTTAAGATATATCCTTACACAAATAAGCAGTTCTTCCTCTCTTAAACCCAAAGTATTTGGATTTCTTGATGTACATCAATTGTGTGCTCCATTAGATGACACTTTTTGAAGGAAAGGCTACATAAATCATGAGTGTCTTCCCCAGAAGAAATTCAAATATGAAATTTTATTGCTTTTTTATTACTAAGCACATCACAGCATTATATTGTTTAATGAAATGTGACAGGCTTTGCTGCAAGAAGTATAATGAATACAACAGTTTTTCTGCATTTAACAAGGTAAGGTGCCAGCATTTTATTTTCAGGATACAAAGTGATTGTTTAGATTGGAGACAGATAAAGGAATTCAACATAATGTATATATGTATATATATTTCTGCAGACAGCTGGTAACTTTATCATTATTTCCTTGATAATCTTCAGAACTATAGTTTCTGAATTTAAAAAAAAAATCTGGATTAGAAGAAGATGGATTCTAAAGTTTGCCTGTAAATTGGGAATAAGACTTTAACTAATTTTGTTTTACTTTATCCACCAGGACAAGGGGGCCCTGAAGAAAGTACTTTTGGTTTCCTTGGCCACAAAACATTGCCAAATAGGTTTTCCTTTTCTGAAGCTTTAAAAATCTTTATTAAGGTGCATTAATAATTAATAATATTTAAATAGCAGCGGGAATCAATGCTTTCTACTTAAAATATATATAGTAACTGTTCAGTCAATTATTTTTAACAAGCTTAATTTGGTTTTCTTTATTTTTTTACTTGTTTAATTTGAAGGATGTGTCCTGTTCAGCTAATAGCTTTGTCAGCCCCTTGTCCAAAATGCACTTCTCTGTAGTTAATTCATCGATCGCTTCTTAACTGTAGCTGTTCATACTGGGGCAAATCTGAAACAGAGCACTTGAAGAATATTCTGAAATACCAAAGGGACGTTGAGCATCCCGTAAGTTTTGGAACAGATAGTGCAAAGTGGAATAGGAATAGTGCTGTCACTGTTCTGTAGCAAATATTCCAGTCATACTACATTGCTGGAATGGTATTTGAAATACAAAATTACTTTGCTTAGTAGTTTTAGAATTTACTTATCAGTCAGTACTTGTGACTGAATTGAACTTTTTGCTGTGAGTTCTATCTGTTAAGGTACCTCAAGATAAAATGTCATTTGTTATGCTATTTATATCTGCAGAGTACAAATGATAATGAATTTCCTGGGGCATTTAGTGATTCTCTGCATGATTGGTGATATAAAGTTAACTTTCTGGAAAGTTTTGGCATTCATACCTGCGTGTACTGTGTCTAAGAACTGTAAATGCATGCAAGGGCTTACTGTAATGTAAATGCAGAGGAATAAACGTGCGTTATTTTAATTGGGAAGTACTGAAATGAGAGAGTTTGGGCATTGACTTCTAAATTGACAGCGGTTATTCAGATGAAAGAAAGTTGAGAAATCAGTGTGCAGTTTGAACGTTCTAGGTTCTTGCATATGTTTAATAACTTGGGGAAAAAAGGTACTAATTTCATCAAACGGAAAGTAACTGCTTTCATTGATGAAGAGGTGCTTGTTTTCTGATGTGAAATCAGACTCCCTAATGAGCGGAAAACTCCTAGCTGGGCAGATGCTCTTTTAGAAGAAAGTAGGATTGCAGCTCTGAAGTGCGGGTGTGCACCCATACCTGCATGCATCCAGATACAGTTTAGGTTATTCTTGATACTACTTACATTAAATATGAACCGTATTCTAGCCGAAGGTGTGAAGAGTAGTACATTTACAAACAGCTTGCTTTTTCCACAGGATGTTTTTATTGCTTTATGAGATTGCTGATGGTTTTTTCCTACAGTCAATTACATTCTTGAAATAAAAAAGAAATATCCAATGCGCTTACGGCAGGAGTAGGATCTGTTTTAAATGGTAGCATAAGGAAAATCCTTCACCCTCTTTTCTTTTTCAGTCTCCTTTTCTCTCTACCAGAAATGTTAAAGCTGTTTTTCACCTGCTACAGAATACAGATCTCTCTTTGGGTACAAAACAAAACAAAAGCGAGCAAGAAAAATAAAACCAAACCAGAGGGCACAGTGATGAGGGCAGTATTCTTTCAGCTTTAATTGTATAACTGTGACTTAAGGACTGACCAGACTTTCTCAGGAGCATTCAGAAGCTGTTGCATCTTCTGGCCTTTTGTCCAGTTTGTGTCCAGACACGCGCAGGATGGAAGAGCAGAAGTGCTGTCACCTTCCATGTAATCTGGTTAGGGGAAGCCAGGGTAGCAGATGTCCATTAGGGACCTCAGACCAATGAGACTTTATTGGTGGTTTATAGTGATGCTGTGTAGTTCGCGCGGTTAAATTCTAACCCCCTTAAGCATGGAAGTTACTTAAGTGAGTGGGTATTATTTCCTCACCCCTGTTCCTGAGTATCATTGCTATTGGGAATACAGTTGCTCATGTATGTCTGATGTTAGTGATTGTGTCAGTGATTTAAAAACAGGATCACTTCCTACCATATTTTACATTTTATTTAATTTTGTATCTGTTCTTTGGCCTTCTGTGTAGTAAGGATGAAGAATGTGGTACTTGAGGCTTTGTTTTATTGTTTGGTATGGCTTCGGTGGTAGCACGTCTCACCAGTTGAGGTTCGTTGGTTTTGCTAAGTTATCAATGTGCAATATAAATATAACTGTTGTTACTTTATAACTAAGCCTCTCAAACACTGTTCTGTTTCAGTAACTCTGTGCAGGCAGTAATTGTCACAAAGGGGCCTTATTTCCCAGTACAACTTAGAAAATAAGTGAGGTATTAGGCTGGAAAGCCTCCAGGCAAGGAGAAATTGTCACTGTTGGCTGTATTTGTCTGTCCTATATATGAGGTCTCAGGCAGCTACCTTGATCACTCTTAAGTTGTTTTTCTTGGTTTTGTGTTTGGTCTGAATGGTCGTAGAGATTTGTGATTTCCTTTACATTTAACATTAAATGCTGAAGGAGTCGGTAAAATAACTTTCAGACAGCAGAACCAGAAGAATTGCCACAAGACTTTTGTACTTCTTATTGCATTACTTGCTTCATTTCCTCTTCTCCTCCCTCAAATAATGCCTAACATCTGGGCAGGAAAGAATGCAGAGTAGGAAACTTCTTCCCTTTCTTAATGTCTCAGTATTTTGCCGTTCTTCATTTGTAATTTTAAAGCAGCACATTTGGTTGAAGGTTAGGAGGAAAGGGTTAAGAAAATGCTTGGACTGCTTTGCTATAACACAAAGTATTTGCTACAAAGGAACTGTCAGGATCTCTGAAACATGGCTTTTTTTCCTTTTGACATTTGGAGAAGGTCCTGTGTGAGCTTCTTGGTTAATTGTTGCATGTCCATGTAATAGGGTTTTTTTGTTTTATTCTGCATGAAGGCCTGATGTTTCTGCTTAGTTAATTGCAACACACTATTTAATAAAATTAACCTCATCTAAATGTAGTTCTCATTTTTTTTTCAAGTATGAAAGTTTATGCCTAAGTCTGTATTTAAAACCAAATTACTACCTTCTCAAAGAACAACCACAACCCACCAATTTGCTGTTGTAAGAAAGATCAGTTTGTCTTTTTCTTGAAATCAAGATGTGGTTTGGAAATCTCTGCATCTCTCCCTTTGGCTGGTGGGGTGGAGTCCTACATTGTACTGTGGATACAATGCTTACTGTGTTCCAGACTTTGGTATCAAATGCTGAATAGTCTTCACATCAGAGTAGTTGGTGCGCGTTGGTGTGTGGCCTCACAATATGGTTGCATAACAATCATTTTGGTTTTAAGCTGTTTACTTACCGATAAAAATAATCATCCTGCCTTCTCACTGGCTGTTGTCTTTTTATTCTTCTCTGTTAGTGGTGGTAGTTTGGTGGTTGGGGTTTGGGTGGTTTTTGGTACTGGGATTTCTTTATTTTTTTTTTTTAGTGAAGGAATATTACCTTGATGATATTTACCTTAAGTGTTATTAATTGCAACTGCAATACGATACCTTTTGCTTTCCATTAGCCTGTGTCTGTGTAATAAAAACAGCTCTCTCCAAAAAGAAAGCACACATTCTGTAATACAGTTCTCCTTATAGAACATGCGAGCAAACAGAATGTCTAGGCTGAATTGCTCTCTGCATCAACGGGCAATAAGCGAGACTTTGTGGGGCTCTTGCTTCATTTGCTTATGAAAGTTTGAAGGCATTTACCTGTCAGGAAAAAAGACTCATACCGAGGAGTTTTTGACAGAGCCGGGTTTGTTGCCTTTATAATCCAAATACGTTTATTTTTAATGTTGACAGCAATATGTCTAGGGAGAAGTACATAGCTAGCAGGAGAGGTTTAAAAATAGGATTGTCAACCTTCCAATGTGTCCTTACTTTCGAGCTTTCAACATCTGACCTAAGTATGCTGTGAATCAAATGAAAATCAAATTATAGCAGCATAACTATTGTCTCACATCCTGAGGTACTGCAAGGAAACAGAGGAAAGGAGAAATAAAATTACTTCTTATTGCAGGAAAGTCAGCACTTGAAGGACAGTGCTTCTAGTTGATTGCAAGTAGTGGAGACTGGAAGAACATTTCTATAGACAAATCCAATATGTTGAGACGTTTAAGTGTAATGAAATTTGAGATAAAGTTCTGTGATTATTATTGATGAAATACTTAGCTCCTTGCAGGAATACAATAGCATCATGGGATGTTTGCACTGCTGTATAAAACATTCTGAATATTTGAAAGTATGATTTATAAGAAATAGTGTTTTATTTGACACATTGACTCTTTTAATCTACAGTGAAAGCATATTAGGAATTAGGCATCCAGCTTCTTTATTAGTTACTGCATTGGGAGCTGTATTCACCAAGTTACCATCTAAATTTTTGTGAAAATTTGAGCTACTTGTCCAATTCCTTATGCTTTATATAAATATCAAAATATTGCATGTGAGCTATAAAACTTGATGTCCCCAAGGGAAACTTATAAGACAATTTAATAGTGAACAAAGAGTTTTCATTGAATGCTTCACAGTTCTGAAAGTGCAAAGGGACTTATGTTTGATCCAGATGGTAGAATCATAGAATCATTATGGTTGGAAAGGACCACGAGGATCATCAAGTCCAACCTTCATCCTAACATCTCTCTAGCCACTAGACCACAGCCTCAAGTGCTACATCTACTAGTATTTTTAAACACCTTCAATGATGGTGACTCCACCACCCCGCTGGGCAGCCTGTTCCAGTGTCCAACCACTCTCTTAGTAAATAATTTCTTCCTAATATCTAATCTAAACCTCCACTGATGCAACTTGAGGCTATTTCCTCTCATTCTATCATTAGTAATTTGGGAGAAGAGACCAACACCAGCCTCGCTGGTCCAGACCTTTCGGTCTCCTCTCAGTCTCCTCTTCTCCAGACCAAACAGCCCCGGTTCCCTCAGCCACTCTTCATAAGACACGCTTTCCAGACCTCTCACCAGCTCATTGCCCTTCTCTGGACCTGTTCCAGTACCTCAATGTCCTTCTTGTACTGCAGTGCCCATACCTATTATTTTTGGTAATAATAGGTATGGCAAAATACTGAGATTTATTTTAAGATAATTCATAAATTAACTTCTCTGAAACTTTTGACTTGGTCTCTGTAATCCTGACCTGGAAGAGAGGCAGAAAAATATTAATTAATTTGAGTAGCCGTTTTAATTGGCTAAGGTTTAGGTAGAGATTGCATTAGTAGAGGGGGATACTATTTTTATTTTGTGTATGTAAGTTCACGTATTCTTTGCTTTGTTTGCTCTGTGAAGGTGCAAAAGAAAGAACTCTACCTTTAGGGTCTTTAAGGTGGAGGGGGGGAGAATAGAACCTCATAAGGTCAGTAGGCATTTTAAAACTTTTCTGGTTGGGTGTCAGCTACATTGAAATAGAAGCTCTGACAGCGCTCATGATTTCAAGATATTTGAAATCTTTTTGCTAATTAACTGGTATTTCTAAGATATGGAAGTTTCTAGGCCACCACTGATGCTGAGTACATACAAAAGATTTATCAATACGATCTCAGAAGACTTCCATTTCAAAAGTACTGTAGAAGAAACTTTAACCAAAAATAATTATATTGAAAATCATCTATAGGCTATGAAACAAGTTGTGCAGAAACTTTTTAAAAAGGCATCCATGTTGAATTACAGTCAGACTTGGGAACCTGGCTGTGAATGGAAATGTAAGACACTCAATTTAAAGATCAGAACAAACCTTTTTATGTTGATGGTGATCAAGCACTGGAACAAGTGACCCAGAGAGGCTGCAGAGTCCCTATGGACTTTGGAGATATTAAAAAAAAAATCTGACTGGAACTGGTCCTGGGCAGCCTGGTCTAGATGACCCTGCTTTGAGAGGAGACTTGGGCTGGACGGTTTACAGAGTCCCCTTCCAACCTCAGTTATGTCATTCTGCGCACCAGAGATCCACCCGAACTTGACCATAAAACTAAAAATTATTAGTTATCGGTTCAGAAACACTTCCTCAAGATCTTTATTCAAATTTGAAAGTGAGCTTGAGGCTGTGTTTGAAAACTACATGAGTTCAGTTCAAGCCTTTGATAGTTTTCCATCAAAATGAATTAATGCATCAGAGTACATTAGTACATTAATAAAGATGTTGTTAATTCTCCTATACTATAATTGATACTGACTGCAAGACTTAAACATACTAATTTGACACTATGTTTTTTGCTGCGGAACACGCTCATGTTTTAAATCCTCAAACCAAGCGGAAAAACTAATTAATACATGGAAAATATGCAAGCTTAACTAACTTGGTAATTTTTGTGATTTCTCATAGTTATGAAAGAAATAAAACTAGGAAATTTTTCAGTGTCTAGAAACGGGATTCATAAAATACTGTAAGGGAGAGCACTCTCCCTAAAATACCCAAACTGCAATTCTCTTTTGGAAGAGCAGAAAATGAAGGACATCAATTTTATTTTTTTGCTTTGCAAGTACTGTGCGGATGAAGTCATTAAAGTATCTGCAATAACATCTTTATTTTAAGGTAAATAGAAGTTAGCCTGCAAGTGGAAATTAATGAAAGCCTCTATTTTATTAAGCCTCTGATTCTTTCCTTTCCCTCAGTATGAAAAAGGTAAACCTTTGACAGTCTTCTAGTTTTGTTGCTATGATTTACTAAGGAGAAAAATGGGTATTTAAGTTAGGCAGGATGAGGAGGCATCTGGTTAGCTCTGCAAATACATTTTGGATACAAAGTACTATATGAAATATTCCATCTCTGTTATAATGATGGGCTGTTATAATGAAAAAGACATTTGTCAGCTAACTGGCTGCACAGATGGTGTTCCCAGGTGATCGTTTTGCTTCAGATTCAGAGAAATGAGGTCCTCTGCAATTCAGTGTTGAGTCCCACAGAATTAGTCACTACTGGTGAAGACAGGTTTTGAAAAAGAATAATAAAATATGGAGGGCTCCCTGTAAAAGCAAGACCTATTCTATTCCATGACATTTTCAGCAGGTTCAGTCATGGGCAAACAGATAAGCTTTTACAGCTTACCAATGATACAGGAAAAATCAATCAGGAATTTAAATGGATCCAAAGAATTACTTAATGTTCAGTGGAGGCATGTTTTCAGTAACTAGGAATGAGGTATCAGTCCAATTTTTGTTGAACGGGAAATGCTCATTTCCTGTCAAGCTACCGCAGTTTTGGAAACATTTCACTTTCTTTTTTAACCTTGGGAGGAAGAGATGTCGAAGACCAAAATTTTGTGTTAATCAGATTATCACATTATCTATACATTCTGTGGTAGATGCACTTCTGCCTTCCAAAAGGCTACCAATTCTGTTTCACCAGATCCACATACTTTTCTGTGCTACTGTTCTGAACCTAACTTTTCTGTCAGGACGTTGCCAAAAGGATGGAGTCAGGTTTTCTTGAATTTCTTCTGCATCAGGACTTCATATTTCATGTGTGGTGGTAAGGAGACAAGAAGGTGAAAGCTAGCCATGCAAAACTGCAGCATCAGCCGGTCATAATTTTAGCTGTTGAATGTCTAAGCTCCTGATAGAGTTAGGGTTAAATAGGGCTTACACGATGCATCGGTTCTGCATGACCAGCCTGTGAAAGTCTCTTATCTAGCTGGTGTGCGTGATGAAAGTGCTCTTCTGAACGCCTTTGTTTTGGTAAGAATGTCTCGATGGTTTGTGGAAGTTTGGTACAAATCTCTGACCAACACAAAAATGAATGTGGTGATGGTATCTAAACCCCATCCTGTTGTCTTTGTTAGAGAACTATCCTGTTCCATCCAGCTGCTGGCTGGACTATCCTCTGCTTGTGACTTTAGATACCCAGTTTCAAGGAGCTTGCAAGCCATAAAAAATCTGAGGTATCTCCAGCTTTCAGATGGCAAATGCATCTTGTGCAGAGTTTGTGACTTAGCTGATGAGCGGGATTGCTCCAGGAGCATTCTTCCTTTCCTCTTGCACCACATGGGGATTGAGAACAGCTGAAGTTGTCTTCGTAGAGACCAATGGGAGTAACTTTTACTGGGCTTTGCTGCTAATGCTTTGGTTGCAGCCTTTATATAGCAAACAACATGGTTGTCTTCTCCACATTAGAAGGTACAGTCCTGTTAGCCTCTTCTGAATAATCTTGCATAAACCTTGTCTGAATGTAATGCTTAAGCTTTAATAACAGATGTGTGTGAGAAGGAAAAAAAGTTCTTGCACATGTCCAAAACTAAAGAAGCAAAATAGCTAAAAATACTTTCAGAAATCTATTGTGATGATGCTACCTAAATGAGTGAAAATACTTGGATCCCAGCCAGAAGGAAAACTGGCACAATCATGTTATCATCCTAGACCAGCAAGTTTGAAGTTTAAGTGCCTGTGGACAAGCGATCAATATTCTGCACAAGCCTCGTCTGCTCCCTGAAGTTTAGGTGGGATTTGATGTGCTGCACATGTTTATCTCGTGCACACCGAAGTAATGTAAGGAAACTAAACTTAGGCTGAGCTGGAAAGTCTTAAGTTTGTGTTTCTATGTCCTAATCTTCTGATGCCTCTCAACCAGAAATACCAACAATATGTAGGGCTAATGGGTAGTTTTATATTGGTGTAGCTCTGTTCTCCTGAGAATTTAGCCTGCATTACAGCACATGGCTGCAGTTCTGCCACAGAATACACCCATTTAGAGAAGATGAACCGAGCCCTGAAGTTCACAACTTGAAGGAAATTCCCACTCTCTGCCTTTGTGAAAAGAAACTGCTTCAGAGCCCCACGTTTTCCCTTGCTGCTTTTCCTGCAACTGCTCGTCTGGAGATGAGATGAATAATGTTGGAGAGAAGCCTGAGCTTCTGTCCTTGTTCTTCTTGGTAATTGGATGCTGAGCTCTGTGGAAGGGGTATCTGATCTCATCTGCCCAGAGTGCATCAGAACGCATTGTTCAGCTAGGAGAGAAAGAGCAGTGTATCTAACTGAATGTTTCGCTTGGGTTTTTCAGGCATTCGGGACTGCAGCCTTCACTGTGGAATGGTAATCAGATTCAAAATGCTCTCTTTTGTGGTGAGTAACAGTGAAGGTAGAGAAAGGAGCAAAACCAAAAGAAAAAGCAGAAAGGGAGGGGGAAAACCTCCCCAGGGTCATGAACAGGTCATGAACAGATAGTTCAGATCTCTGTGTATAAAGAATAAATAGATGCTTCAAGAGCAGAAACTTTTCTAATATATTCTGCAAGATTATAGCAGTCCCTGGAAAATGTCTATTACAAAGAGATGTGAGGTAGCTCGTGTTCTGTTTGTAATTTTATGCAGCTTTACACTTCTTGTTCTATCAGCACAGCACACTGCATGTTTGGGAATACAGAAGAGCTGTTCATGCTGTGTACAGGTGACCACAGAGCTTGATACTTTTTAAGTTGCATCTTAACATTTATTTTTTTTAAAACAGGGTTTTATCTTTTTAAATTTTTAAAATAATATTAATTTTAAAAACTTTTCATGGCCACTATTCACTAATCTTTCAGATTTCAGGTTTAATCATGAGAGATACCCATTATTGATTTCACAGGGTTGTTGTCTTGCTTTTATAATTTAATCCAAATAACACTGTAAGCATTCATGTCTCCTTCAGGCTTTTGTTTATCAAGCTAAGAAATCAATCTCTTCTTATAACTTCAGCTATCCATTTCTTGTCCTTTTTAGCACTTTTTTCCTTTGTACCCTTTCCCATTTGGGTTCATCCTACTTCAGTGCAGGTAACCAGATTTTTATATACAGTGTAAAAGGTCTCTGGAAGTTTCTGTCTGACCTGAAGCGGTCTGTGATTCTGTGCTATGTTACAAAAAAAAACAAACCCCAAACCAATAAAAGCCACTGTGCTAGTGTATGGAACCTGAGATGGACCTGAGACACCTGGGAGAGGGACAGGGCAGGAGTATGGCCTGGAACTGGCAAGGGAAGAGTGGGAATCTTGGAAGGTAGAAACAGGGTTAAGACAAACCATTAGTTTGGTTCAGCTGTACATGAAACTAGGGCCAAAGACTGTGGCAGCCTTTTCCATGGCCGCATTAAGGAGGTGGGTTTTTTTTTTCCATATAAAATGTTAGTCACATCCAGCTGTCAGCATCTCCAGAACTTAGCAGAAATTATTGTAGGCAGTTGCATAATCTTTTGATTTGTGGTTTTGAACTACATCCTATTTCTCTTGCTTTGATCCACGGTTTATTACTCCAGTTTGCCGATGTACTGACAGTGCAGTCTCATCTTCTTGTCATGCCCTTCATTAAACACCCATATTTGTGTAAGAGTTGCTTATGGAAATACGAAATACCACTTATCTCCTCAGTTGATCTTTGACCAGCTTTGCCGTGAGCACTGGCTACCTCGCTGAATTAGTTCAGAACAGTGTTTAGTAAAATTGGTGGGGCTTGCTCAAACACTTCTGGTTTTTGATTATTTTTTGCAAAAATTCTTTGAAAGCTTTGCATGCCTTCGAGATCACATCAAGTTTTAAATGGCCCTGCTGGTTTCTCTGCCTTAACTAGAGCTGCAGGCGTTGTTAGCACTGCTGGTCTGAGCTTTCCAGTCAGCTAGGACCAAGGCTGGTGTTATTTAAAATCATAGTTAATGGATTTGCCTTCTCTTTTCCAGTCTTTTATTACTCTAGAGTGAACGCAAATCTGCAAAGCAGTTTTTTCCTCAGCTTTGTTTCTTTGGATGGGCCATGCTCTGAATGAGAATGTATATAGCTGGGGCACAAGGAAGGAAGAAAAAATTACTGTTATGATGATCTTCTTCATTTACAAGTTCAATGATTTGTACAACCCAGTGTCTGTCTTCTCTCATCTGGTTTCTTTGAAATTTCTCTGACTAGTAGATGCTGGGTGGAAGTTTCTTTTATAGCATGGCATTCAAGCACATCCTGCTGTTGTGTATTTAGGTCTTTACTTGAAGCATATATTTAATTGTACTCAAAAGGGTCCATCGGAATGGGGCTGAATGTCTCTGCTTCTGTTTAAATGAAAACTGGATGGGGACGTGGCTGCCTGTGGTGGTTGTGTCTGTTCCTGGGGGAACCGGTGGCCCAGCTGGCCGTTGGATTCCTGGGAATACAGCAGCTGGCATTCAGTGTGCCGGTGATGTTTAATGTGTGGTGACACCACAAATGTGCATGAAAAAGCATGGTAGCAATAATTGTCATTTTGATACAATGTTTTCAAATGCTAAGAGCCTAAGGAATTGCATAACGTGAGAGGTTTTCATTTCTAGCTTGATATTTTTTGCTTGGCAACTGCTTTTTTTCCATGCTTTAGAAGTATAAGTAGCCTGTTGTATTATAAATTAATAGTATTATAAATAGACACAAGTATAGGAGCATATATGGATTTAAGATATTGATGCCAGATTTGTAGTAATATTGTGCCAGTATGAAGTGCCTTCAACCCAGAAAAAATTGCACTATTATAACTCTTCTCTTTTTAAAAATAGAATACTCATTTTGAAGTTCAAATTACAACCATTTATCTGGGTCTCTGTAGAAGTGGAAATGCAATATATTGTCTCACGAAGATTTTTCTTGCACACTGAGTAGCTCTTACACACAACCTCTTCATCATGTGTTGCACGCTCTTTAGTAAATAGACCTGACTGGAAATAAACAACAAAGAAAGGCAGAAGAGAAGTTTATTATTGCAATGCAATTCAAAGAAGATGAAATTCTTGGTGAATCCTGCATCTCACAACAACCTGGCTCGTTGTTGGAGCACAAGCAGAAGTCCAGAGGCTCGTTGTTGCAGGACTTCGGTGGAACCTCTGCAAGTGCAAGATCTCAGGTTTAATGCTGTAAATTCAATACTGCAAAACTTAGTTGGAATATGCTGCCTTTTTTCTTCTGTTCATAATGGAACACTGTAAATCTTCTAACATGAGAAAAATGAACAACATTCTTCAGCTTTCTATAAAGCAGTTTCAAAATTAATTAAACCTCCCTATAGAAAGGGCCATATATTAAATGTACGTGTACAGAGAAGTGCAACAGTGGATTTGGAAGGATGTTTAACTCATGTAGTTGTGACCGGGGCAGAACTTAGCTCGGTTTACTGGGGCTACGTGGCGAGGTTGGAACCGTGCATTTGGTTTTTGTTTATATTTTTCATTAGTGTGATAGCCTCTTTTTTTATTGCTCTTTTAGCTAACTTGTTCAGGGCATTTCTTGAAACAAAGGAACTTTTGGTTTACTTATATGAGAATCGAGCTGGAAAAAATAAAATGCAATATAGAGCTCATTGAAGTTTACTTTTAATCTGAAGGTAGCTTTTGGGCATTTAAATACATTTGTCTTTGGCATAGAAGAGAAAATTAATACACCTATCTTTTAAAATTAATCCCGCTAAATAGACAATGCAGTTTAAAAAAATAACAAGCAAACAAAAAAATTGAAGCTGAAAGGATCCAAGGGCAGCACTCACAGGGTTTATCTTTCTGCCAACAGGGAATAGTCAGAAGGCTTTCTTATCGAGACTTAGGTGGTAGAAGAAAGACCTTCCTACAGGCCAGGATCTGCTGATGACAGATTGCAGGCTACGCTTTAAGCTGGTGTAGCTCACCCGTTCTGCAGTCTGTCCTTCCCTTTCTGGCACTTGCAGAAGTGCAGTTTACATTTTCAAATGTAAGGAGATATCAGGATCACAGGATGAGTTTTGTATTTTGCTAAACTGATGACCCTTCCCTCCTGGTGCCCACTGGGATAGGTTAAAAAATACGTTCTCACGTAGTTCCTTGTAACTGGATGGGGTATAACGACACTTGGAGCTATGTGTAATTGCAGAAATTGTCGTATCGCCGAGATTATGTAAATGCTAAAATGATTATGTGCACTTTAGCTGAATAGTTGTCTAATTCTTCCAGCTGTGCCTTGACAAATTACCGTAGAAATAACCATTAATTATCTGATCTATAAAGGGAGAAATCATTTGATCTTTTCCCAATTATTACTGAGTAATTAAAAGATAAATTACCCACATGTAAACTAATCTGCATATAACAAAACAGTAGCTAAGATTGCAAGGCTCTTTTAATGTGGTACAGTGGAAGTTAAGTGGGAGCCAGTGTTAAAGAATTCTAACTCATGGGTGTAGCAAAAAATGTGGGGTATTTAGTGTTACTGGAGAAGTGAGGAACAGAGACTGATTTATTTCTACTCTTTGTAATTCTCAACTAGATTTGCACTTCCTATGAAAAATTGTGCTTTACTTAAAGGCTTTTATTAATAACTTCCATTTTATTAGCTACCTGTTACATAAGGACATCGGTTTCTCTAAGCATATAGTATTATTCTAGATTAGGGGATTGTTACATTGATAGAAGCAACACTTTGAGCCTGTTGGCTTTTATTTCAGTACAGCAAAGAGCAGCATTCTCCTTGAATGGATCACAGTGCAGGGAAAAAATAGTTTTATGTCTTTTAAAAATAGGAGAAACATTTAAATTGAATTTGGGATTTGAACAGACTTTATAGATTAGCAGTGTCTTCAACACAAAACCTGTGCTTAGTTTAATTCTAACTCTTCTGTTTAGCTGGCATCCAGTTTCCCCTGTAATAGCTATACTTACATGTAAGCCCTCAACTGCTATTGCTAGCTAATAATGCCCAAGAGTTTTGCAGATTTTATCTTCATTTTGGCAGTTGAAATAGAGTCCAGAAAAACGTGGTCGTTCACAAATAATGCTGTCATATTCTTAAGGTAAGGAAGAAAATCGGGGAAAAAATGGCTTGAAGTAAATAAACATGTTTTGTTTGAAAGCACCCAACATCGTTCATCTTGGGTTGGTGCTTTTGAACTTTTTAGTATTACGTTTAGAAGTTTTTCTATGTCAAACATTTAAATGTTTCCTACAGTGTGTGTTGCAATTGACCTTTCTGACTTGGTGGGGAAACAATCCAACCTAAACTGCACATAAAACTTCAGCATAAATGGAGTATTTCCAAGGGAACCAGAGCTGCACTTGGACAGGGAGGGGGGCACCTCCTCCAAATCAGCCAACTGTTTTCCTGACTTACTGAGCTTTGGGCATCCCAGAACTTGAGTCTCCTTTTTGTGGGGAACTTCCTGGATTTTTCCCCATCGTGTGCTTCATCGGTTTCAATGAGCAATTTAGCTGACCCTTTGTCTAGAAGCTCATTCTGAATTACCAGCCGTTGCCATCTCTTCAAAGGATGATCAACATTATTAAGAATTTGCCTTGGAGTTAACCTGAAGAAAGAAAAACCATAGATAAGAAGAAACATCTTTCTGTCACTTTTTCTTCTTTCTTCCCACCCCTTTTCCTCCCCTCTGCTTTCTTTTTTCTGGAAGACATTTTATTGAGAAATTTCAGAGATTTCAGTCTTTTCAGCCCATTTCCTTCTGTGATTCAAAGTCCAGTCAAAGGCTAGACAACAAAATCCTTGCTAAACTTGTGTGTGTGCATAATACCTTGGATATTTTGTTATCATCTATAGTTTCAATGAAGCATCTTTCAAATATCATGACTTACCAATCAGTTCTTGCTGTATGTGGGTTTAGTTTCCTATGAAAAAACTGTTGCTGATTCAGCAGTTAAAGTAGATATAAAGGCTGAACCACTTTGTGACGTGACCTCTCTCTACAGTTCCCTGTTTCTGATGATCATTCTATAGCAACCTGAAGATAATGGAAACACCAAGAGCACCAACACATTTTGGTATGTAATAGGCTTCATATCTGCATCTCACCACAAGACTTTCATAAAACTGCTCTTTCTACTGAGGATTCTTCTTGCTGATGGTTCCTATATTCAGAAGAATTGCAATAGTTCTTAATTTTTCCCATTTTTAAGTGCTGAAAACAACCCAAGAAATGCACTAATGATGTGTTCTCAGAGCTTGCCTTAGCTCCTTAGTTTGTCTTCAATTTCTGTTCCTTAGTATTTTCTAAGATCATGAAAATAGAAAACATTAGAAAGCCTTTCACTTTCCGTGTTAGCTGAAAGAATATCAATGTTCTTTAGCTGTCTTTCAAATGGGAAAATGAAAGTTTGGGGAGAAAACAAACGAGAAAATCAGCACTTTTGTTGCCATGATGGCTATGAAGTTTTTGCAGGGGAATGTTGGTACTAGAGTGCCTTTTTTTTTCTCCTTTATCTAAACAAATGATACCCTTTCAAGCTAGATTTTAGAAGTATGAAATTAAGTGCAGTGAAAATTCCAGTTCTTTCCTTTTAATGTTAGTATGGGAGTCAAGCACAGTATTGCTATTGCTGTCACATAATGAGATGATTACTACCTATGGAAAGGCCTTATTAAATAAAAAAATCACTTAGCAAAGCAGCTTCAGTCTGATAATTAAAAGCATCACTTGCAAGAATTAGTCTATAATCAATCTTTTCAAGTAGGAAATGGTGATGCATAAAACTTGTGAAATGGAAAAGCTAATCCAAGTGTTGAGGAGGCACAGTGCTCCTAGAATGGAGCATGTCTCTGCAGGACCAGCTTCCGAGACACCTTTTGAGTCTTCTTCAGCTGCCAGGGATTCCTTCTAGTGTTGGAAGTGCTGGCTGCTCTTCTGTTTCTGGTGGGGAAAGCTATTCTAGCAGTTGATGGTCTTCAAACCTGACTTCTCTTCACTGGGCAGGTCCATGACAATGTACGTATCCTGCTCACTGTTTCCAGAAGTACATGCCGAAAGATGGTACGTAACTGCATTTTGAAATCACAGGTATTAGGATTGAGGAGAAATTAGGGAAAGTTAGCAGTCCATATGCTTTTAGGGATATTGTGTATTCTTCTGTGATCTCTCTGCCTGAAGGGACTTTGGGAATTGTTGGGTTTCTGTGCTTCATTTGTTTATCTGTGGTTTACAGAAACACTACAGGATGTTTTTGTTAGGTAGGTGGCTGTCAGCATTGGGAGGAGGAGTTTTGTTTTTCTGTTTATGTCCTCAGTACAGATAATATTGCTAGGTATCTATGATGAAGGTTGAATTGAAACCCGCAAGGAATTGGAGACTGTGAGCCTACTTTCTGGTAAAAATGCAGAATCTGGTGAGCGTTGGTTTATTGATCTAGCTTCCTCTGCCTCTGTTCAGGCACTGCAGTCGTGTCAAAGTTCTGTCTGCTCTTGCAGTTCTCCTGTTGGCAACATTACTCGTTTCATCAGCTTCAAAAAATAGGTACTTATTTTTTAAAATAGTAAAGCTCTTAGTTATATGAGTAATAATGATTCTGAAGCAAGTCAACTTCAATAATCAGAAGTAAAGCAATATCTGGTGCAGACAGTGCAACTAGTGCAGAATTTTTGAAGGGACACAGCGAGCCCTCATCAATCCAGCAGTGACATACTCCATTGAGCATTGACAGGTGAAGAACTAGATGGCTGCTCACATTGTGTTGTGCTAAATTAAGGTGATATCTTACAAAATTGCTACATTAGTAGAAAAAAATAGAAAAGTAAAGCAACCTCCCTTCTATTTTTTTGTTTTTCTTTCAAGCAAGGGCATTTGAGGAAAGAAAGCAAGTGAATAATGATTCCACAATCAAAAATGTGGAGGAATCAGAAGTTGAATTTGGAGGTCTATTTCCAGTCTAGGAATTGTGGTTTTTTGGGTTTATTTGCATTTCAACTGCAAAAAGAACACTGGATAAAAAAGTAAAGATGATCCAGAATGATACAGGGGATGGGGAGAGAGGGGCAGTGAAAATGGCTCAAGATTCTGGATCTTTAGATAATAGTATGTATTTGTTTTAGGGAAGTAGTCCTTATGCTCTCTCTTAGGACAATTATTCTGTTGGCCTAGGGGAAGCTTCTAGGCAGAAACATCATGGACATTGGGAAAAATAAACTTTTTTTCCCTCAAATGCCCTTGCCCAAGGGATTCTGGAGCATCCTTCTTGCTGATTGCCTGGGTCTTCGGAACCTTTTGCCAAAGAATGTGATGCTCCCTATAGTTTGAAGTCAACAAATCCACTTACTTAGGTAAATGAAAGTAAACACAATTTGGGATCGTCCAGAATTTTAGGACTGTCATTTAATATTGTGGCTCAGAAGTTATTCTTCCCAAGTAATTGGCCATATTCACACAATTTTTACTGAAGGTGATAACTCATTTTCAGCTTAACTGCTGACAAATATTTGTGACCCTGGAGATGAAGACACTGGATGTGTTATGAAGTTCCTGTGTCCCATATGTGAGACGTTTTACAACTGTGATGCATAAGGTCAACGTTGTTTCATTGCAGTTGAGGTTATGGCCTAGTGGTTAGGGAGATGAAGGTTGTACTTGATGATCCTGGAGGTCCTTTCCAACCATAGTGATTCTATGATTCATATTCTTTAAGTCTTTATTTATGTTTGACCACTAGGTATTTAAATAAAGATTTATTTTTTTTTTCTTTTTTTAGTCTTTAATGTGGGAATAAAACTTAGAGTAAGCTGTACTTTGCGATTTTTAAAACTGGGATCTAGGGAATTAAATATCCAGGCTCCCTAAAGAACTTGTTGAGGACAAAAAGTGTGATGGATGTCTTAAATCTGTTATTAGATGGAGCCAGGGAACAAGATGTGCTTCCAGAGACCAGCAGTAACCAGAAAGGCTGACACGCAGCAGGGCGATGGAGCGCGTAGCTCAGCGCATACTGAGTGAGTTGACATAACTGAGAGCAGAAGAGGTGGAAGAGCTATTCAGATGTCAGCACATCTGAAGTCTTTCATGGCTTAGCCTGCTGGATATGTGAGCCTTCCAGTATATCTTACAGTCTACGTTCCTGACAGTCTCTTAAAAAAACATCATCGTTGCAGCTAATACTTTCATATTTGAAGTGTTATTTTGTAAACCAGAGCGAATGCAGGAAGGAGAGACAACCCTGCGCTGGCTTTGTTTCTTCCCTTGCATCCTCTGGCAGGCAGCTGATGTAAGAGGGCAGGCGGCTGCTGCTGCTGTGCCTTTGAAGACAGCAGAATTCGTTGTCTGCTGCTGAGTGGGAGACCTTCGCTCACACTGTTTGCATCTTTGTTTTTCCATCTGTGCATAAATAAATATACTACTTTATATATTATATATAATAGACTTGCTGCTATATACATATGTATATGATAACAGTCTATTATATATAATACCAAGAGGCTTAGTACTGCAATTCTTACTAGCTTTCTTTTAAAAGAGTAATAATGTGAATAATGGCTGTTTAATCACCTCCTCCTCTTGGCAGCTGCTTCGACAGAAGACCTAGCAGCGTAATGTATTCCTGTAAGATCCTCTCATACTTGCTTTGCAGGTGTTAAAAAACCCTGATGTCATATTTTACCAGCAGCCCTAACTGGCACACAGCTGTCTCTGCTTGAATGTATCTAAAACTCTTCAGAAACTGGAAAAATTACCTATTTTGAAGTATAAGGAGTGACTCAAAAGACTGGAACCTGTCATATCGGTAGTATTTGCAAAGGGTGGATTTTAGACACTTCGGTAACTAAATAAGAAAAGGTCTGTGGTGGTGGTATTCCCGAGGGGCTTGGAAAGAAGACTTAAACTTCAGTTCTGTTAAACCTCTCTCTCTCCAGTTGCTTTTTTTTTTTTTTTTTTTTTGTAGAAGTAGCTTCTACCTCCACTTGTCTTTTACCGCTGTTGGGAGGTGGCCTTCTTATTATTATGCTGTTGCCTGTGGGGAACCAATACACATGCTAAATTCTATTAAAAGTAATTCCAGGGCTCACCCACGCATGCAGTAATTATGATTGTGAGCATCTGAGGAAAATGAGTGTATAATATCTTAATTAAAACAGGGTAATACAATTTTAGTTAGATTAGATAATTTTAAGACTTTAGAATGTTAAATTTCCTTTTTATTTTCATGTAATTAATATTGGTGTAGCTATTTTGATAGAACATTGCCTTGTTAATATCAGATTTTTGACGGCAGGAAAATGTACAAAATCTAAAAGTCTAATCAATTAGAAAAAAAATCTCTTTATTTTGGTAGACTATATTTGCTTGAAAGTCAGTTACTTTCCCAAGAAAAAAAATTTGCATGCATGAGAGTGAAGAAAATAGTTTCTGTAGTATGCTGTCTAACCTTGGTTTCATCTTTCTCATTAACTTCAGTGGTATGCTGAATTTTGTTGTCTGAATCTGTAGTTTGGTTTTTTTATGGTAAATTTGAGTTTGTGTACATGCTAATGTGATGTTGAAGCCAACCTGTGTTCTGAATCATAATGATGCTGAACTGTTTTTGCGGTAAAACAACGGAATCGCACAGTCTGGAGTTTTCCCCGTTCCGTTTAGACATCTGTGTGGTCACTCTGTCGAAACCAGTAGCAGTTTTCCTGTGTTTTGATGTGTGGTTTAGAACAACTACTATTTGGCCAATTAAGTGTACGGCTGGAAATCACAGATAACTGAAAACATGCCTGCACCGCCTCTAGGGATTGCTATATTGTGTACTCTTAAGGAGACCTGTCTGAAAGGAGCTGGCTCGAATACTGGCAGCATGAAGTTTAGCTGGGGAGAAGTGTTTGGTTGTTACTAATTTTCTTGGGTAACTTACCGTGGATCTCTTCAGGCTGCAGCTCTGCTACCCTCGAAACTGCCAAAGCGACATTACTGGTTGTACAATGAAGTTTAAAAGTAGACCCAGCGTTTTCATGTAGCGCTGCCATCATAGCAGTCTTTTTACAGGATCCTGCCGCCCAGTGTTGAAAGATACAGGATCAGGCTCGCTTTATTGGGCAGAACTATTGTTTTAGTCTGCTGGATGGTCGTAGATGAATCTTTGTGAATTTCAATATAGTGAGATTTAATCACAATCCACTGAAGAAAATCCTCTCAGCAGTTTTGAAGAGCACGAGTCGAGTGCTCTGCTGTTATCAGGACAAATCTGTGCCCGCTGCCTCCATCCTCTGATGCGGTCAGTACCAAATGCTCCCTCCTGCTGTCTGCCAACTGCCTCTTTTCCCCTGCTACCCTGAGTTTCCACCTGGGTGTCATCTGGCTTCTGAGCCTCCTAATAGCCCTTAAATACTTTCAGCTCCTGTCATGCCATCTTCAGCCTGGGCTAACGAGCATTTCCATGGGGAATTTACAGCTGTCGTTTCCATTTCCTGGACAGCAATCACGTGTGTCCTTGGCAGTTTTCACATGGGAGCTGTTAGAAGGGTTTGGTGTAGAGCTGCCTGTAGAAGGGGAGCGGTTACTCCGGCTGGAGGCCCGGGCTCTTTGTTGTCCCAAGATGTGTGCAAGTGACCGGTTTGTTTTGCAGAACCAGTCATCTTAACAGTCTTGAGTTAGTGGAGGCAGCTGCACTTTGGATTGAATTGGAGGGGTTTTGTAAGAAGTTTAGCAGTGACCTGGCAGTGCTGGGTTAACGGTTGGACTTGATGATCTTAAAGGTCTTTTCCAACCTAAACAATTCCATGGTTCTTGAAGTATCTGTGTCTGGGTGCCTCCAGCCTAATCCCATCAGAGTTCTGTACAGGTTAGCAGTGATGTAGGGACTTCAGTGCTGGAATGCACTGTTCAGACAGGAACCATCTCGGCTATGAGTAGATGCCAGTGTTTTTATGTATAGGTGTATGTATTTTAGAAATCCTGATGCCAAGCCTTCCAAGATGACAGCATTTAGGCCCCGATAAATCCAGCTGTAGGGGAGCCCTGGTTCTGTAAATAACATGCACAGCTCTGGCTATCGCAGTTACCTATTCAAGGGAGATTTTGTCCACTCTCACAGGCTCTCACATGATTCTGTACCCACAAATGTATAACCCATCTTTAATTTCAGCAGGGACTTCTAGCATTAATGACCAGAACTCTAGATGTATTAAAAAGTGTTAATCAGGAAAATGCAGGTATTGGATTTTTCTGAATTAAGGTAATCTGTTAATTGATTGCAGATGATTCACTGCGGGTTGTGGTACTGAACTCTAGATATACTTCACAGTACTTCACTGTTTCAATGATTTATGGACTTGTCATTTTATCTTATGTGAGGAATTGGGTAAAGTGACCTTGGAAGGATATTTTCATGATTGTTTTTAATACATAAGGGGAAAAAAGCAGAAAAAATTACCCAAAGTACTGCTATGCTGTAGAAATAATTTAGAACTTCAATAGCGTTGTCAAATGCCTTTGCTGTAAACAGGATTTAGACAGATACAGTCTGCATAAGGAGATTCTGGCTTTTTACTACTTTGAACATTAATAAAACCTCTCTGAGTCCATTCCCCAATTTAAATAATGAATGAGCTATTTTCTTAGCTCGCTCTCACTTATATACCCTCAAGTAATGTGTCTTATGCACTAAATAAAAGCCGGGAACATTTTTGTGTTTATTTCGTAATGTCATAGGAGTTAAATTTTATGTCCCTGTATCCACACTCCCACAGGCATGTATTAATACTCGGAGAGGTAGAAACTGGGAATGCCATGTCCTTTATTTCTTTGAACGTGGTAGTGGTTCCAAATATAGCAGCAACAGAAATATCCTTTGCATCTCTTCCCAGAACTGCCTTGAGAAAACAGTTCCTGTATTCTGCAGAGAACTGCAGTTCCAGGATAAAGCTGTGGGGCAAGCCTATGGTTTAGATTCCTATAATTATATGTTTACGCCAGCTGAAAGTCTAAATGCTTCTGTATAGTCTATACCAAGAAAAATAGCAGGATGTAAGAAATCAAATTAAATGCCTTTTACACCAAGATGACTTTGCTTACGAATCTGCCTTCTGGGTCAATCAATATGTGCTTCCTCTTCTGAACCTGAGTATTTCTTTGTGTTTAGAAAAAGTCTGTTATTAATACAGTATTTCAAATGTCCTGTGCTTTGCAGATAGGGCAAAGAATGCTCATCGCGTTCAGAAGGGTTTCCAGCATTGGTTTAGATCTGAAATAATGAGGAGAAACAAACAATATCAAGAGAACAGAGTAGGGAAGAACTTAAAATAAGTTATGAATAATATGTGCCTATGTATCTTCTTGGTGTAGCTGGAATATTTTTAACTATTATTGTTTGGGGAAAGAAAAGCCTGAGTCTATGTCAAAGTAGATGTATTGCATACTAAATTTTAAGAAGCAGAATCTGTTTTTCTCTCTTCTTTTTTTTTTGTGTGTATTTTCTGTAAAAGGAAAAAAACAAAGGAAAAGCAGGCCTTAACTGAGACTGCAGGTTCCGAGTTGATGTTAATCTATATACTTCCAGTGAAGCCAGTGTTAACCATTGCAGCAGAGGGTCTAGTTGTCACACGTGTGAGGACCTGAGTCATGTCATGAGTCTCTAGGGAGATCAATCCTTTTAAAGAGTTGTGGTTCTTCAGCCTGCATGACTTGTGCTTGGCTTTCCGATGGAGTTAGGTCTCACTGGAGGTATGACCTTACAAGAGTCATGGAGACATCGAGGGCTTTGTAAAGCCACCTCCACATTTTTCCTTCTCAAAACCCAAATGTCTCCATCCTTCTGTCATGTACCATCCACCATGTTGAGAGGGAGGATGCCTTAGGGATGTTAAAAGCTACAGTGCAGAAAATGCCTGTTTGCAGTATCAGTTAATACTCTCCAATGGGTCGTTAGAGGGGGGAGAGGTCTGTGGCCCACTTTACTGCCAGACGTTCATTTTCAGTGGTGAGTTAATGCATCCCAGGACACCACTGACCTTCTTGGCTGCAAGAGCACGTTGCTGGCTCATGGCTAACCTGTTGTCCACCAGGCCTCCCAGGTCCTTCTCCACGGAGCTGCTTTCCAGCAGGTCACCCCCTCACCTGTCCTGGTGCAGGGGGTTATAATTCCCCAGGTGCAGGACTCTGCACTTGCCCCTGTTGAACTTCATGAGGTTCCCCTCTGCCCAACTCTCCAGCCTGTCCAGGTCTCGCTGAATGGCAGTGCAGCTCTGGTGTGTCAGCCGCTCCTCCCAGTTTTGTATCACCAGCAAACTGGTCACTCCATCCCTTCGTCCAGGGCATTGATGAGCATGTTCAGCAAGACCGGACCCAGTCCCAACCCCTGGGGAACACCATGGCTACAGAGCTCATAGATAAACATTTAGTGCTGTGGTAAGACATAGCGAGCAGAAGAGGTTGGTAGCGAAAGGACCATGTGAATCCACTGCTGGTCGGCTGCTGCAGCTTCCCTGGGGTAGTAGAATATAGTCCTTTTCCTGCTGAAAAATGCCAAGGTCTCCATGCAACTGAAATCGTGAGGTTGATACGCTCCACAGGTATGGAAAACACTGGCTTTTCTCTGAAGTCTAGAATAGAAGGGTGGTGTTGAGTGCCCTTTTTTTTAAGATAAAATTGTTTTGCTTTACCCTTTCTATGGAGTTAAACCCATGGCAGCATCTTAGGATGCAATTTAACCACCGCAGTGGGTTAAGAGAGGAAGATTATCTGTCACACCTGGAAAGCTGGTAAGCTACTGAAGTTCCTTATGGTTGGCAAGATGTTGTGCTAGCATTAAGGAACTGCAGCCAAGCCATGTGGGAAGTGCAGTTACAGTAGGAAGAAAAACTACTGCCAACCCATCCCACCTGTAGTGTCCTTTGGGAAGTTGCTGATCAAATCAAGGGATAAATCTGAAGCTCTGCCAAGTCACTGACAGCAGGTTTAATTTCTTCCTGAATTTCTCTTGTGGTGAGGAGGCCTCTTTCTGTCTCCCAAATTCCCTTTCCTAGGCTGTGGAAAGAAGGGATTTATTTGTATTCCCCCACCCCTTCATCAACTTCCAAAGGAAATTCTCTATGGCTTCTAAGTTCCAATAATTAAAATGGTGCCACCAGAACCCTGTCAGCAGATCACGTATGAATGTGATGGGATCAGCTCCCTGGATCCCAGAGGGCCCTTGAACTTGATGTTGCAAGTGAGAAGTTTTTGTCCCAACTCGGTTCCGTGTCTGAGGCCAAAGCTGATTTAACTGAGATCAAAGTCAAGCTACTGGAAGTAGTATTTTCAGTTTAATTCAGTTTATGTGATGAATCACACACAACAAAAGAATTGGTATCCTTTGAACTTTCATATTAACTCTCTTCGCAAGTAATCCTAGGGTTGATTCTTTTAAATTAATCCAATACTAATGTTTAAATTAAATTTGTAGTAGTGAATCATCATATTCAAGCTACAAAATGGAAAGAAATAGAAAACCATTCATCTAAAAGGAATATTTATTAGACAGTTAGCATTTTTTTTCTCTGTAGTTACCCGTGCTTAGCTCAAATTACTTTCTATGTAGAAGAGCTGTCATGCTATTTTCTTAAGTGCTTGTTTTACTTCGAGAATGTATCAGTTGGTTTTTACATAAGTGATTTTGTGGTGCGAAGGAAAGTAACAATTACTTTTTTAAGGTAAATTGGTGTTTAAGATGGTACCGTCTTGTTTCCAGTGTATGTTTGGGAAGAGGAAGTAGCAGAGTAATTTTAACATCTCAGTAATTTAATAAATATTCAAGAATCAATTTTTAAGTATTAATATAAGCCCTTTCAGTCTGTTACATAGCTCAATTTTTTAACGTAGTGAAAAAATGTATATAGTGTTCTGCAAGAGATGCTAAATTGTGGTAGTTGCTAGGAAATCCTGCGTTCACTACAACGTGCCAGCGTGCCTTAGGTCCCTGCGCACTAGAGGACTACTATTATCTCCTTTAGAAGTTTTCATCCTATTTGGTTATTGTCCAATGGCTTGCCTTCCCCTCCCCCCAAGAAATAATCATAGAATAATTTAGGTTGGAAAAGATCCTTAATGTCAAGTCCAACCATTACCCCACCACTAAGCCATGTCTTTAAGCGCCACATCTACGTGACTTTCAAGTACATCCAAGGATGGAGACTCAAAATACTCTCTTTTGGTGTTTACTCTTACCTTGTTTTACCTCCTTACTACACATAATCTTTTTTTTTTTTTCTCTAATTTGTTACTTTACCAAGGCCATGTTCTTGCTAGATGCCTAAGGCAATGTATATTTGAGGACATTTGTCCTTGTGCCAGGGGTAGGTATTAGAAACTGCAGTTCCTCAGTTAATACCCACCTTGCTGGTGGATGGCGAATGCTCCAAGGAAAGGTGTGTGATACACAGCTATCCACCATTTAAATGCCTTTGTGTCTTCAGTTTAGTTAGCAATTAAAATCACCTAAGATGGTAAGAAGGGGGGATTTTTTGTGAGTAGTTAGCTCCTAATTTTGTTTGTGCTGAGCTCTGAACTCTGGGAACCTGTTCTGAAATGTTCAGCTCAACAGCTGCAGGGATCTGGCTTGAAGAGATCATTGACTTCAAGGGAGTGCAGTAATCCAGAGCTGATATGCGGTGCAGTGTCTCATCTTACACATAAATTGTTTCTCATCCAGTCTTGTTCCCCACCTGCGTCTGAAGTGTTGACTTTTCCAGGAAGGCTATCTGATTCCTTTTTCATTTGTATTGGAATTGTCATACGGAGAAGAGGCTTGAGAGTTCAGGGTGCTTATGTGAGCAACAGAAATCTGGGTTTTTTATGAGGTTTAGCAAACAAAATGTGGAGTGTGAATTTGAACTGAATTTTAGATGTCTTACTTGATGCCTGGAAGTTTCATGACTACTATCCTCCTTTTAATAAAGACTTCTGAAGCGGTGGTGTCTAATTTAGTGTGCATGCAGCAACACTGCATTAAAGATTGCTGAGCGATGCAGTATTCGTCTCTTGTCCAAACCCAGGAGAGGGCAATATTTTAGTACTAATTAAATACCCTCTGTGTGGCATCAAGATTTGGTAGGAAAACTAAAAAAGCCACCAAATATGTAGCTGAAAGTACCAGAAAACTTTATTTTAACGACTGATGGTTCAGGACCGTGAGTAAGCTACCTGTGGGGGTTTTTCTATTAGTCAGGTTTTGTTTCTTCTTTTCATATTCAATAATTTATACTGTTCCTTGAATGGTTGTCTTATGTAATGTGAAATAAAGCACCCGGTTGTCCTGTTGCGCTTATTTCCAATAGAAATATTCAGGTAAATGTTTTGGGTTTACAGTTTTTGGTTTACTGTTGAAATGACTTGATTTTTCCATCATAAACTTGACTTTGGCTTTTGATTTGATCTGAACCTTTTTTGGGGCTGACTTTTGCTGTCAGCATCATTGCATGCCTTCAGCAGTTCTCCAACAGATTCTTCACAATTTAGATGGTGATGTTGTCAAGGCAGATATATTTATCTTCATGCTTGGGGCCAAGTAGTCTATCAGGATTTAAGAAATAAACAGAATAATGATTATTAATAATCTTAGTTCCTTGTAGCTTTTTTTAATAGAAAATTTTGAAAATTAATTAGGTACATATTTGTACAGTGCTTTCAAGTTGTAAAGTATTAAACAAGTGACAAGTATTATTATGACTTAGTCTCCTAGAAAGGAAGGAGATATTTATCAGGAGCCGTAGGTACATGATGATGAGACATCACATATCCAGGGGTTTTGTTATCTGGCACATTATGTTTTATACCCATTTTATAGCCATACAGGAAAGATGTGCCAGAGCAATTCTTTAATTGAAAGAAAAGGCCATTCTTATTTTAGTGTTCTCTGTGAAACGAATTCATGATAGCCCCAAAAGGTGCCCAGGTAAAATTCTTGTGATAGTGTTGATTGCTAGGAGCTATATTCTAGATAAATAAAATAGGGCTTCAGGAGTAAAAAAGCTGTTCTCAGAAAGTATGTAGGAGTCCAGATCTTGGCAGTAGGAACAGGTTTCATTAAACCACTGCTACTGCCAGGGCTAGGATAGGAGGAGGCATCTCCAAACAGAGGTTGATGAGAAGTATCCAGTGAGCAACACATTAGACTGGGGTAGGAGAATGTATAGTCCACCCTCTTGGGACCTTCTTGTGCCTGTATAGGAGTTTGCATCCTAGTAAGTGGTTGCATCTTGCGTGATCTGCTGTGGCTGCTTCAGTAGTGTATTTCCTTTGGGCTGGGAGTGGGTATTTTTTGGTGTTTTGATGCAGAACAGGCAGAAAAGAGTGGGTTTAAGTGTTAGGTAGACAGCAATAACCCAGCACTGCTGCTAAATCCAGAAGGATTTAATATCCTACTAGAGTGAAGGAAAATGTGCTTCAGAGAAGGCATCTAAATGAGGACTAAGCCTGATACTCTAGGGAGACACTTGTTCTTCAGCTTCTGCTCTTTGCCTTTACATGTGGGGGAGGAAGACACTTGGCATCTTTACTGGGGTACTGAGGGCAACACGAGATCCTGGCACCATATAGGAAAAAAGTCCTTACAAGTTAGTGCTGAATTGAAAATCTCAGCCCAGTGAAATCATGCCTGTAGATCTTGATGTAGTTCTGCAGCATTTAGACCAAGGCTTTACCTACGTGCCAGGAAGACACTGCCCTAAAGGCACTCCGACGGGGGTGAGATACCCTGCAGCGGTCAGCTCATTCTTCACCATAAGCCACTGCGGGTGTTGCTAGAGAACGTGTGATTTTTGTGGTCTAGGTGTGTGTACTTCGCCACGTCCGTCTGTGTACGCTAAAAGCGTCTGACGTTAGAAATCGCATTATAAGGATGAGAATAGGTGCCTTTTTCCTGGGTTGGTTTCTGGTTTGTTTGGTTTGTTTTTCTTTTTTCTGTCTAATGGCTTTGCCCTTAGCTCTTCAAGTCCAAACCACACTTACGGTAAGAGTTCATCAGGCAGTGTTACTGTGCTCCATACTTGCTGGCATGGTGGGCTGTTTTTTCCTTTGTATTTTTCTGATGTATTTTTCTTTTCGAGACATCGCCTGTGATTCACCTCCGCTAGCATGAGAAGTGAGCTTCAGACATCATCTCTTTCCTTTTTGATTCAAGGGCATCTTCCATGTGTGGAAAATTACAGAAAATATCTTTATACTGGAAGGGAATTATTGGTGTCAGTGCAGAACTAGTCTCTTAAAAATTCACTTCAGGTCTGAATTTTGACAGGAGGATTTACTGGAAAGTCGCTTTCCAAGCAGCGGCTTTCTGCAGGATCACACTTGAAAATAGAAAGCGTTTTATTTCTTTCTCTATACTGATTAATTTAACTTACATTTTCATACCTTAATATGGCTTAATGCACACTCTCAATTTGACATTTATTTACAGTTGGCTTGTTTCTGATGTGGCAGAGGAGTAACGATTGCGCAGAAGCTTTGTAGCAGGAAGGCTTCATGCTCCCCTCTTGGGGACAAGGAGTGATCGCTGTCCCAGAGATGATCCCTTTGGTGGCAGTGGGTAATACCAGGACATCTGCAGATCAATGTGCTCCTTTCCAGCTTTCAGCCCTTTTCTGAATTTCCCTGCTGCAAACAAATTAGAAACCTTAAGATATCCCGTTGTCTTATGGCACTGGGCTCCTGAAAACAGTGCTGCTAAAAGGTAATATAAAAGCTCTGGAGAGAAGCGATTTTGAGAGAACAGGTTGTGCAGAAATAATCTTATTTACCCTTCTGTGTTGTTGTGATGGGACAAGATCAGATGAAGTGGTTTGGTATTGGATTGAGTCTTCGCTGTCTGGGGTGTTTTTGCCCCTCACTCTCACATTCCACAGAGATGAGCTGTTTTCTCCGTGCTTTTATTCACTTTTGTTTCTGGAAGACAATGTCTGGAGAGTATCTCTGTTATATTCCATGGAACATGTACATCAAGTTTGCTCTTTGAGGGAATTTTAGGTTATTACTGTAGCAAGAAATCTTCTGAAAGCCTGTTCCCATCCAAATTCTCCTGCCTGCAAAAAGAAGGATCTGAAAGCAAGCAAGTAGGGTGAGTTAGGCGGCCTCAACCTCAATGTTATAATTCAACTGTGAATATTTCCTTTTTAAAAAGCATTCTTTCTTGTTCACTCTTCTTGCATACCTTGTTTTGTTGTTTAAAGGAAGAATGACATAAATAGAAGTAAAAGCTTTGGGGAAAAATAACATACTAATCTTTGAAAAATCCAAGATATGCAAATTTAGTTTAAATACCAACAAGCAAGAACCTTGGGCAGAATACAGACATCCCGGTGCGTGGTCGGGCACGTTTGTCTTTAAGTCAGGACATCAAAAGCATTCTGGAATGCCAAGGAGAGAGGCTTTCACACTTGTAAGTGTTTGGATTTAGAATCCAGTGACCAGAGGTTGGATCTGCTGTTCTCGAGGTAGTTGCTGAGATGGCAGCGTGCTGAAACCAGCGCTGCAGTTCCACGGGCATGTTGGGGAGGCATGAGCTGCTGCTGCTAAAAGGAGCAAACCTCCTCCTATTTCTTTCTCCGTCCCTTTTTCCAGCCTCTTCGTTGCCCTCACGTTTGGCAGCAGTATCCCATGGCTGCTCTGTGAACTGGATCAAATGGCTGGCACAGATTAAAATTAGCCCAGCAAAATGAAGCTTTTGTGTTTTGTAACACAGAGGAGTGCACTGACCCTGGTTCCTTGTACAGCTCTTACACCAACAAAGTCTTGCAGACAAGGAAGGAGATGAGGAGCAGATGGAAAGAATGGGGATGCAGTTTCTTCTCTAAGTGCTGTCGGGTATGAGATATGTGTCTAGAAACACAGTTCGAGAACACCCCAAGGGCCGTGAAATACACTCAAGATAACCCTTGGATTCAACAGCTGCCTATTTGTATCAGAGCTGGTGGGTTTGTTGTGGTTCTTAATTAATATATTAAGGAGAATTCCTCTTTATCAAATACACATTCATTTGCACTAGCTGTTTTTGTGTTTCTTTGCGGAACTCAGAATACATGCTATGTATGTACATGGTATGTATATACATAGTACATGTAAGTAGAGTTTACTCAATGTGATTGTAGCAATTATAGCTGCTTTTAAAATAATTTTACCATCAGTGCTCAGGACGCTTGTGAAAATTAACTGTGCATACAGTGCAGCAACTCTTCCTTTATAAATAATATCTTAGTCAAAATCACAGAATCACAGACTGGTAGGGGTTGGAAGGGACCTCTGGGGATCTTCTCATCCAACCCAGAGCATGTTGCCCAGGATCGTGTCCAGAGGGGTTTGGAATCTCTCTAGAGAAAGAGACACCACAACTGTAATTCTGTGAAGAATTAATTGAAATTTCTTAGGCTGGGTTTGAATAAAAACTAAGAGCCTCAGGATGTAGTCTGCAGAGGGTTTTCATAGGCTTTCTTAGGCAGGAAAACATGACAGGTATAAAATATATTAATCTGTGCCTGTTATTTGGCATGGGGCCACAGAGGGCTGTCGGCATAAGTGGCAGCAAATTAACGTGGCAGTTCTCACGCTGGAGACATACTGTGTTAATACAAGGCTTCAAAGTAGATAATAGGAAACCTGAATTGCGAGTATAATATTTAGGGCTCCGCCGCTGGAGCCGTTCATCATGATGATTACAGCCATGCCTGGGCTTCTTGGCCTCTAAGGTTACCTTGTTTTACATGCTTGATTTCTCATGAAGCGCAGACCCAGCGGATGTGGTAGGGCAGGGAGGTGGGTCTGAAAGTAGTTTTGCAGCTTGTCTATAATGACCGGCTGAGGAGCAAGAAGCCTCTTGAACAGAGTGAGCTCAGTTGGTTGTGCTTGCGCAGGCAGCCGGGTTGGAGTCTTGGGTTCACCAGGATTGCAGCAGTTGTGTTTGTGAACACAAGGACGCGGGCCCATGAAGGCTTAAAGAGGTAAAATAACACCATAGGGTCTGTGTCAGTACACGCTATAGACTTTTTCTTCTATCAAACTGACAGCAGGTCCTTTGGACGGTTTTATTTTCATTTTATTTCCTATTATTTAGCAGCTCCTGAAGCTGTATCTGTTGGTATTTAACCTCTATGCAGGATATAATTGGTATGTTGATGGGTTGCATTTCTCTGATTTGACAGGATATGCGCTTTTTTTTTAGTGGTTTAGTCAAGATGACAATGTCACCACAGCATTGATTTAGTAACGTAATCATCTTTGTGGCATGAAGCCTGGTAAGACCCTGAGTGGTACTATTGCCCCTTTAAAGCAGGTACTCTAAACGAGTAGGAAAACATCTCCCCTCCAAAAACCTTACAGTCAGAGCCCAAAATTAGTTTACAAAATCAGCTGGCCTGGACCTTGTATATAAACCAAGCTTGTTAAGGCCATTATGCCAGTGTGTTTGTATCTGGATACAAGAGAATTAATAAATTCTTTCAACCTGAGAGAGATGTGGTAGATAGGTCCGAATGATGCTGGCACCCACAAACTCCATTTGCAGAAGCTTTATCTGACCCTTGCTGTATTTTCAATCCAAGCTGTTTGTTTTCATACCATTGTTTATTTCTAGCTCTGCCTCTTTAAGCTTTCCAGGCTGATTTTAGTGTGTTACTGTCTGTGCATTTACTTCCTCAGTCTCTGCCTGTTTTACTTCTTGCTTAAGCAAAAAAAAAAAAGTGAAGTATAAGTAAGGAGACAAGTCAGTAGCAACAGGTAGTGTGTGCGTGAGAGACAGCTAACGAGAACATAACTGCAAAGTGTTAGATTTCTATAGATTTAGTTCTAATTGTGTAAAGTCATTGTTTTAAAAGATTTCATTCTTTTCACTGTTGCTGTGGAATGATGGTGCTCTAGAGGTTGATGTCCAGCGTAACGATTCATGGATTCTTGCCTGACGCTGACTTCCTGCGTGGCAAGTGTTGTAACCTCTCTGTACCTTCACCCCATGGTCATCGTTTACTTTGGCATAACTGTACCTCTGCCCATACTTTCTCAGGTCCGTTTCTCTGTAGGTTTCAGTGTCCAGAATAACATATGGTGCATGTAGGTACATTTCTCACAGTGTTTGGGTTCCATTTCCTAGTCATTTTTCCATGAAAACATACACAGATAATCTGTATGCTGAGTAAATACATTAACAGTATTCATCATTGGCACGGTCTCCTCGCAGCCTAATTGATTTCAGAGGCGTTGCAAAACCCAGTTCTTGCTCCTTTTTAAAAATAATTTAAAATATACAGACTCTGCTTAGGCTTTAAAAGATTATTAATGAGTTTCATGTTCAGTGTGCATGATTGAAAGGTGTCTCGGTTCTGTATTGATGTTAGCTTGCAGTGATCTTCCAGTGGAATATGTAAACGTGATTTAATGCTTGTCAGGGTTTCTGGTAGGCACAGAGATGTCACCAGTGACTCCAGCGTCAGGCTCCTTGGAGTGGCATCTCCCAGATCCACTGTGGCTTACTGATTTGGGTCCTGTTCCATAAAAGCAAGCAGTCAGATAAGAAACCTCCTTTAACATTAGAATGCTGACTTTAAAATGTATCTGTCACTTTATTTCTTAAAAAAATACGTACTTTCAGTGTATACTTACATTGTCTTTATTCTGACTATGACATGCATGTATTTCAGCTGAGTGGCTGGGTGCCTGATGTGCTACTACGTGCTCTGAGTACGTACAGCCTTCGTGTGCTCTTCCGTGTTGAGTGTGCAGTTGAAATTCTAGGGTATAGTGGGTGTCAGATTGTTCTGTCTTGTGCTGTGTCAGGTTTTGGACAAAGCCGCTCTGTAATAAGCGGGTATAGGAGCTAGTGTGCCAGGAGTGCACGGTCCTGGATAAATGACACCTAAGAACTGGTGCTTGAGCTCAGATGAACGTTGTAACACAATAGTAATGATGCCAGCTTCCGCTCCCTCTTGCACACCCAGCAGAAGGTAACCACAGTCTATTTGCAGGTAGCTGAAGCGTTTCTCAGGAAACTTTTCTGTTGACTGCTGGAGATGGCATTAAAGTACAGGGTGATGAGGTTGAAGTGATGGTAGTTCAATGTATTACATTGCCGTGTTTGAACTATGTATTTTCTGGAGTCACGGCTACTTAGCCTGGGATAAATCTCCCAGTCCAGTAAATGCTTTCAACTGGAGCTCTAATATTTTCTAATATCTAATTAGATATCTAATATCTAATTTTTACCTTCAGCACCCCAACACTTCATGTGAGAATAAACCACAGGCTAACTCTTAACACATTTTTAAATGGTCATAACTGACTTGGCTTTTTGTATCTATGTAGCTGTTCACGTTACTGCAGAGGTGAAAGCAACAGTCACCTGCATGTGAGATAGGTATCAAAGCTCTTCTAATTACTGAGCTAAATTACAGTGTGTAGACATAATCCTGTGAGCAGTTGGCCTCTTGTGTTTTGTTCCCTCCCTCGTGTAAAGCATCTTATGGAATTGGCAGTTGTGAGGGTCTGAACTTGATCTTAGTGAGAAGAGAAGCAGTAATGCTTTAAATGAAGGGCTCATATCAGTCATGACAACAAAAGACTGGCATAAGTCTATGTTCTGCGGGATATGTTGTAAAGAAACTAGGTCTGGGCAAAGAGTACAGTTAATCTCCTTCCTCAAATTGGTGACGTGAAGATATCCTTAGCAGAAGTGGCAGTGCTGTTGAGGCTTTGCATGGAAAGCTGGCCGTCACACGTGCTCAGCTGGAGCAAGGCCAGACTCACCAGGCTGAGTGCTCTTGGACACCAGCAAACCCACAAAGTCAGGCTGCCATTTGATGTTCCTGCTGGGCAAACTGGTGGTCTGGTAAGCATGGAGTCTGCATGAATCCAAATACAGAGGTCTAGTGAGAAAATGCAGCGCCCTTTGGCCATTTGGCGGTATTTTTTCAGCATGTAAGATTAATACAATTTTATTTCACAGCAGCTTTGGTAGCAATCTATTCAGTTAGTTATCTGCTTCATTTGGGAGTACTGGATTTGCAATTGATTTTGAATTGTCAACAGTACACAAGCCTTTTTCCTCTCCCCATGGTGCTGTTCCGTTGCCCATCCACATGGCTTGGGACCCCTTACAGTGCTAATCTCTGGGGCATTTCTAGGCAGAGCGTAGGCTCTCTCTGTAGGTACCTCTCCTCCCGCCTTGCCAATACGTTTTAGTGGGGAGCACCTGAAAATCTAGTTCAGCTTTGTTTCAAGAACAGAGCTGCCTCAAGAGGGAGACGATTCTACATACTAAGATCTCTCTTCAGAGTCAGCTAAATGTTATGAATCTGGGCTGGGCACTTGATAAACGTTTTTGGAAGGGGACAGTTTAACTTGGGTTGATGGACATATTCATATGAACAAGAAGTACTGGTTGTACAAACCATTATAAATTCTTAGAATGGCTGTTATCTTCTCAGAAAAATGCTGTTTAAGTTTAATAACGTGCCTTTACTTTTATACATATGTGTACTGGAAAAGAGAGACCACCGCTGTTTGGTTCTTCTCTAGAGTTAAAATGTGGATGACTTGCGGTGCAGGAATTTAAATTCAGCACTTCTCCCTAATTCAGAAGTTGATTTGTGTGATGGCACCATTAACATGCATTTTGGAGTTAAGAAAAACGAAGTTATGATCATGAAGGATATCAATATTTCATGATTTTAGATTGAACTCTTTTTAAGAAGAAATCCGGGATTACAGAATTCACTTTGAATCTAAGGTGCAGTGAAAGTGCATGTCTTGCAGACTGGCTCCAGAGTGTCTCGTTTGGGCAGATGGGGCACCAAGGAACTGAGTGGGCAAGGTAGGAAGAAACAACTAAAATTCCATCAAGGATTTTGCAGGCTTTCATCGGGATTTTGCTGAATTGATATTGCCTCCATGGGGTGTTCAGATTAGGGAAGCTGGGAGAAAAAAAAAAGTTTCCTCAGCAAATGTGAGAATTTATTTTTGAAGGAGAGGCTTTTTGTCTTTCAATGCTTAGCTCTTGGCACGTGTGGAATAGCTCATCACAATTCCTCTCAGTAGCTGTGTTGGTAGCACACGGGGAGTTGCTTATTATGCACACGATGTTCATCATGCTGCTGCCTCTGCTTTGTCTTTTGAGTCTTTTCACAATCTTAGGGTGGGAGCTCCTGAGGCAGACACTTCATTTGTTTACACAGCACCTTGCAAACTAGACTGGTACTAATTGGGCCATATAGAAACAAAAAAGCAGCTATAGCAGCTTGAACTTCGTATTTTTGTTGGGTTTTTTTTCTGTGTTTAAGCAGAACTTGAGTACAAATACCTTGTTGGCAGGAGGGTTGGACTAGATGATCTCCAGAGGTCCTTTGCAACCCCTACCATTCTGTGGGATTCCTTTGTCTGGATAGTAGCCTCTTTCCTTTTGTGCTTGTTCCACGTGGGAAATGTTTAAGCAATATGTAATTTGAAGTATTAGGTAGCCGTTTCACACTGTAAAGCCAAGGCAAGCTGCAAACGCTCTGCAAGAATCTAATCTGCAGGCAAATACAGAGCAATCTTTTTGGCCAGATGATTTAATAAGTAACAGTTGAGGTAATGTAAATTTTTGTATTAGCATCTGTTGCGGCGCTACAATTTATATGCAGTTTTAGCTTTGGGACCCAGTGCTTCTGGAAACTTATTATTCTCATGCTTCATAATGGTTGTCACTAATGCGTGTACCAAAATACGGTCCTAAGAGGTGTAGGGGGGAAAGCTGCAATTATGTTCCATGAAAGATTTCAGGTACCAGCTGAGGGGAGCCTCAGGTGTGTCTTAAGGAGTCACAGAACTGTGTTGGTCCTCTTCTCCAAGTGGTGGTGGTAGTGAAGACTTCCCTGGTATCTGGAGATGAGGCACAAGAAACAGGCGTAGGGATATGGCGTGACCTGGGAGGTAACTTTTGGATTAGTAGGAGGGTTGGGCTAGATAATTACCCTGATGTCAGCCAAGGTAAAGGAAGGTTTGGAGCGTAGCTTCTTGCTTTGCAGCTCTCTCTAATTAGAGAGACCATATGAAAACATGATTTCTGAGGCTTCCAACAGTGTGTGTGTGTGTGTTGTGCCACTTCCAGAAAACATTGGGACAGGGTTTTCTGTGCTGAAAATCTCATCTCTAACAAGCTCCCCTGCTAATTCCTGTTGGTCCCGAAATCAGCAAGTTGGGTGAAAAGCTGAATGTTGTTACTTAAAAAGGGTTGTAAAGAAGAAGAAAACTCCTAATATTGTAAAAAAAAGAAGTTACCTTGTATTTGGTTCTGTGTAGCAGGTAGTTGAGTGCTGTCAGAAAGAATTCACACAGTATATCAGTCCCAAGCCGATTGCCTTCCTGCTTTTGTGATGTTTCATCACAAAAGGGGGTAAGTAGTTAAAGGAATGGTCAGCTTCAGAGTAACGTTCCGGTTTGCTTCTGTGATTGTGATTGAATCGACATAAATTGTATGAATTTGTGCTTGCAAAATACTGAATTTGTACACTTTTTCTTACCTGACCATGAGGTTTTAATTATTCACTGTTAGAACATCCTAACGGTTCTTCTGTTAGCTTCCTTTAATCCTTTTGGGCAGAGGGAGGAAAGAATAAAACTACTTTACTAAAGGAACGTAGCTTGTTTCATATCAATGTTGCTTGAGAAAACAGCCCCTCTCAAGAAGGAATTGCAATTAAACTTTAGTTCAGCTTCCTACCTCTGAAGCTTTGGGGGAAGGAGCAAGACTCAGTCTTAATCTCGGGTGCTGTAACCATCCCCATGGAGAATCGCAGTTTGTCCTGCCTCAAAAGCAGCATGGCATAGCTGAGTGACTGTTGAAGGTCAGTGTCTCAGCCTCTTCATACATACTCTTCTGTTAAATTACCATTCACTACTATGAAGTGTTTTACGAGGGTAGAAGTGCAATTTCTAACTGTCTGCTGTATGTTCGTGGGCACAGGTTGAGGATCCAGTTAAAATGCTTACCCTCTCCTTCCTCTGGAGATGGCTGACTAGCACAGATGTTTCTATGTGAATCCTCAGCACCTGCAGTCTTCACTTAATTGGAAGCTGCTGAAAATAGGAGCATGTGGAAGGGTTATGCTTGGTTGGCTGATGTGTTTTGTAGCAATACTAAATAACACACAATTATCTCTTCTTTAACTTTTGGGTATGTGGCCTTCACAAAGGTATCCCTACACCTAACTCATCAAGCCAATGTCTCATGGAAAGTGGCAGTCAATGACTAATGCGTGTGATGCTTTCTCAGTGAAAAGTGGGTTGCCTTTTTGTTCTCCTGATTTACGTCTCCTGTCTGTCCCCATCACCTCCTTTTTTCCTTTTAAATAGGGGATAAAAACCTGATTTGCCAGAAAGCTGTTTCAGGAAAGTGGGATGTACAAGAGAATACATTGCAATGAAAGATCTTCCTGACTAGAAACATCAAAAACATGGATATTTTCACTGAGTTTCCAGGAGACTAGAGCAAGCACCAATGTTAGATGTTCTTCAGTGACTTACAATTTACCTGTTTTTCTTCCCATAGGATTAAGAAATCTTTTCCTGAAGTATGATTATTTTATTTACAGTTTTCCACCGATCCATAGTTCCTCTCTGTACTAAAGCTGTGGTAGGACAGAGAGAATGCATTTTTCATGTTTGTCTCTTTAAATTTTCTTGCTCGCTAGAAACCTAGACAGACACAAAATCATACCTTTGAAAGAATTTGATTAATGCGTTGTGTTTCTGTACATACACTCCTCACGTCAATAATTTGATCTCTCGTTCAGAAGAGTGTGAATGATTTGTGGATGGATGTAGCTACTAGCATTGAAAAAATGACTTTTTTTCAGTTTCAGGTCAAATTTAGAGCTGTTACAACCAAGAGTCTGTAGGATCATACTCACTGAAATCTGGATTCTGATCATCAATGAAGAAAGGGATAGTTCTCTTAGTCTTGCTACTGTATTTTGTACCGAGAGACACTTGTAATCTCAAGCAACTGTACACAAAGACCAAAGGAAAGCAATATTGCTTCCCTTAGCTCTTTGAAAAATGGAGACGCTGGAGCCTATGTGTTTATTCTGTGTGGTGGTTGCTGTGGTGTGCTGGGCTGAAGGGCTCAGCGGTGTAGAGATCAAGCACATAGCTCCTAAGTTAAGGTTACAGTAGGCAGCACTGAAAGCAGTACCTGCTCTTACAGGAGCATCCTTCCATCCGCTCACCTCCCTTGTACCTGACATGGCTTCTACTGTAGTAACTTTCAGACGTTTCTAGAAGCGTTCCCTCTGTATTTGCACGTGTGGCGTCAAAAAATCTGTTTATTCTTAGAAACAACTGCCTGTTTTCTCTGGGGAGTTAAAAATTCCCAGTCCTGAGTTCAATCCACAGTATTTTAACAAGTTCTGCGTTTTGCTTAATGAGGACTTGGTCCCAGAAATAGGATGAGGGCAGGTTTATGGCTGTGAGGGCTTTCTAGAGAGCTTTTGCTTGGGGCTACATGCTGTCCACTTAACCAGGAGTGAGGATGCGGGGTTATGCTATTCAGGAAAAGAAGGAAAGAAGTGTCATGTTTGGGACTGAACTGTAACAGATGAAGAGGCACACCTCACTTACGGAAGTGAAGAGCTGAAGAGGAGTTGATGGATGAACTCTGTCCTGTGTCAGTAGTCCCTGGTCATTCTTTGGCAATTACTTTGGTCGTTAATTTGGTGCTTTGACCCGCAGTTGTTGGTCCTCACTTGGAAGCGCTCTCCTGCTCTGCGTCTTCCTGGTTTTGTGTCCCAGTGCAATGTTTACTTGCGTGCGTCTGCTAAACACTTGTGTTTGTCTCTGCTGGGAAGAGAGCGTGGGTGGGATTTGCTAATTTGAGTGAATAGTGTTCCAGTTTAAGCTGTTCTTTAACATTTAATGACATGATTTGGTTTTGACAGATGAATGTTGTTTCTGTAGATCTGCAATGACATTGCTCCATTTTGACTTTGTGCTGTCAGCTCAGTACATTTATCCTGACACTGTTGTATTTCATCTTGATACCATATTCTTGATTTGACATTGCAATGCCACCTCCATAAATTTGTATTGACGTTTTTAACTCATTTTCTTGGTATTTTTCAAAGTGAATGAAAGCCTGACACAGTTAGAATTGGGAACAATATAAAGGCAAAATTGTGGAGATGTATCACAGAGGAATGAAAAGGGCAGGGGTGGTGCTCAGGGGGGAGAAACCAGGTGTGCAAGATGCATGGGTGGTGCTTACAGGGAGCAGCAAGACATTCTGGTAGGTGGCCATCGTAGAGAAAGAAACGTAATTCTCGTGGCAGGTTGTCAGCATAGCCTTAACTTTTCCAGCTCCTTTGCAAAGACTCTAAATGAAATCTGGACAGTTGAGCCGTAGAATGTGCTCCGTTCTCATATACTCTCACCGTTCAGGGTCGTGTAATCGTAGTCGTAGCACTGCGTGATCGCTGTTGTGGGAGCAGTCATTTCCTCTTGGTATCATCATTGATGTGGAGCTTCACATCGATGCCCAGGTCTCAGCAGGTGATAGCTGCGCAGGCAGACAACACCAGCCCTTCCTCCTTTGGGTTTCTTAGCAGCTGTCTATTGAGACAGCCTATCTGCTGTTCAGGTAAGATAGAAAGCAGCGGAGTATGGCATCTTCTGCATGTGTCCAAAAAATAGCATTGCCATTTTATGGGGTGTTTGTTGTCCAGTGCGCTGTTGTCTGCACGACCTGTGTTTAATGTAAAAATTGTCCAAACGTTGCTGTAAAGTATAGGGAATAATGCATCCACGATGTGGAAACGTTATTGACCCTGACATTGTTTAGTTAAAATCAATCTTTTTTCTTTCCTTATGAAAAAAAAATCTTATAATAATTTAGTCTTGAGGGTTTTTTTAATAATCAAATATGTTGCCAAGTTAATTTTTTTCTCCAAATCTGAGCACACTTCATCAAAATAATGTGAAAATAGAGGCAAAGTTAATGGCACCCTTGTATCTTCATTTTGCCATCATCATAAAATCCTGAATCCTACTCCAGATGATTAGTAAATAAGATGAAGTAATTTAGCTGAGAGAATTGACTAGCTACAGTGCATGAACTGTAATTGTGATATTAATGTCAAATAGAGTCATTTCCAGTTATACTCTGCTCTTGAGCATGATGTCCTTTTCCTTCTGAAACCCGTAAGAGCCGCATGCATGCAAATAACTGGAACGTGGGTCTTGATGTCCCAGCCAATGAAATGTATTTTGGCCTGTGAACTGGGAAAAAGAATATTCATGCATTGCCCTTATTACCCTTTTCTGCGAAAGAATTCCATAATGTGAGTCATGAAGAACATGCCTTGTTGTTGGAGGTCGAAGTCTGACTGGACAGGAGGAGATATTTTGTCCTAAGCACTGTGAGAGGTTGTCTAGAGAAGCTGTCAGTCTCTATCCTTGGAAGTCTTCAGGACCCAACTGGATTAAGTCTTGAGTGATTGCAGTACAGATGTAGTAATATTATAGGTCAAAGACATTATAACTTTGAGATATTGTTTTTCCCTTCTCACTTGTATAAGGCCATAAAAGTCCTTTTCCTGTCTCCCTGTTGATGTCCCCAACCCAAGAGAGTCATCGCTGTGGATCTCCATGTCTACACTGCTCAGCAATTGCAGGCTGGAGAAAATACACAAGAAATTTCAGAAGTGTCAGTTTACTGTGCAGTTTTTGCAATGACATCATAGAATCAGGGAATCACCAAGGTTGGAAAAGACCACTTAAGATGATCAATTGCCAGTATGCATCGGGAAGCAACAGGTTAAAGAGAGCACGAGATCCCGGTGTATTCCACACTGGAAAGCTGCAGTTACCCCTCGACATCTAGATACTAATTTATATTGTGTGCATTCTTAAACCACTTCCCTTTTTTTTTTTTTTTTTAAAGCAATTGGAAAAGAGAAAAGAAAGACCAGTGCGTTTTTCATAAGGACTTTCCTGTCAGGAGTACAGAGCTCACTGAAACTGCAAAAGAAGTTGAGAGGAGAGCCAAATTATTCTAGCATGTCATGATCTCTACAATTAAAGGGATATATTTATAGTGTCTGCCAGAACCTGTGAGATCGCAATGGACTCAAAGTGAAGAGGGGCAAAAAGGTTCTTCAGTTTATTGCGTCCACTTTAATATTTGGCTTAGGTGCTACAGTTCAGTTTTTAAACTTTGCTGAAATGCTTTTTCAGTGGTTTATTGCTGGTCTGCAGGAGGGTGGGCAAAATCATAACCTGACACTAATGGTGATTCTTATTTAATATTCTGTTTCATTTGCAGACTTAATTACTCAGCATTTTCTGCTCACTATTTCAATACGCTTACAGCAAATATTAATAATGGGCGTTTCTCTTTTCCGCCTACCTGTCTCTTCTTTAGGGAGGCGAGTTGTTTAATTGTGCGGCATTCTTGACTCATCTCCTCATAATTCTTATTTAGTTACTGAGCAACATGTGCTGGTGCTATACCTAAATGATTATATTTTGAAAGCGAAATCTTTGCAGCTGTCAAGTGATAGTCTAGCCCACAAAATTCTGATTGATGACCTCCATATGGGACTGTGGCTTTTAAATTGGTAGGTAGTGCTTTGCCAGCAGCACAACCTCAAAGACACCAGTTTTATTAAAGACTCCTCTGGATTAGGCTCTCAATTACCTTGAGCTCCACTTTCAATTAGACTAAACTCTGAAGAAATTACTGGCCTGCTTCAAAGGTCTGTGAAAGAAAAGAAAATGAGAAATGGCTTATTCTCCAGCAGGCATCTAAACAAATCGCACTTGATGTTTCAAGTGGTCAGGGATAAGCTGGGGTTGCAGCCAGGCTGGGCTCGTTCTGCTGCTTATACTGCTTAATGGCAGTGGAAGAGGAATATTTAAAATATCCCACAACCTTCCGGATGACTGTAAGTCAAGTTCCCCATAAAGGGTTTTTGGAATCATTGTTTAGTGCAGAGCTGCAGGAGAGCTCAGTACAGAAGATATTAGTGTGGAAAAAGCTGATACTGCCAGATCTATGGGGAACCATACGGATACTGCTGTTGGCAATCTGCCAAGCGTGGCCATAGATGGCTCTAAATATTTTATTTTTTTCGCTATAGGGTTGCTGTTGAAAAGCACCAAATGTAGCCCAGCTGTTGCACAGGATTTGCATTTCTGATCTGCTGCTGGTCCCAGAGAGCACTGCTTGTACAGGTCACTAAGCCAAGAAGCGCACAGCGCTTCAGACTTCTTGAATTTCCATTTATATAGGAGTGTGTGTTTAAAAGTAAATTTTGTTTCTACTGTTTACCAGAAGATAGCATCTGAAATTGCCTGACTTTATGCTGTACTTAAACCAGAAGACATCTGTAGTAACGGTTTGGTAATGATTATAAAACTTTGACTGCAAAGCTGCTTAGAATATATGAAAAAGAAAACCGTGAGGTTTTAAAGAAGAGAGGTGAAGGGAAAGAGGGAGGAAAAAGGTGCAATGAAGGATTAATTAGCATACATATTTATTAAAACATAAATATCCTGCAACCATGAGACGTGTTGGACTCTTGTTGAAAAAGACTGGTTGTAGGCCGTAACTCTGTGATCACATTTATGAGAAGACTCCTTCCTTTCAAAGCCTTCACATGGGTTCAATGTTTGCCTGCAGAGCAGTTTGCCAGTAGCTGAGTCTTCAGACTGTATTGTAACATCAGTTTTGAGCAGAAGTATCCGTTAATCAATAATAAAATCTGCTTTAAAAAAAATCCCTGGCAGATTCTAGCTGTTTCCCAACTCTGTTATTAATTTATTGCTAAATGGAGCATTGGTGTTTTAGCAAAACAATTCCCAAATCGTTGAGATTAAGAAAGCCAGAAGACTTTTATTATAAGGCAGGGTAACTGTAGTATGTAATTTGACTTATTAATTTTGGTGGCTTCCCTCTGCTTTCACTGCGTTTCTTAGCAGAGCTGTAAGTGTGTGATTGGGCAGGGGAGGGAAAGGATCTGTCCGGTTTTTAGTGAGAGCTGGAAGTAATTTTGATCTGAACATGCTTGATCACTTAATACTCAAGGTATTATGGAAATAACCCTGTTTCATAGCGATACATTACCATTTTCCTCTCATAAATGTGAAAGCATTTCTTTGCCACCTATAACAAGAAGGGAGTCTGTAACACGATATTCAGATAAGTCTTATGACTCCCATTCCTACATGAATGAGAAAAAAACCCCTTTGCATGTTTACATGTAACACAGTGCGTGTCCTTCTTGACTCTGGTGCTACATCAGTAGGCCTTTGCATGCTGATCTGTGCTAACCCCCGAATCAGTGGCACAGTCACGCACAGAAAAGATGTTTTTGCGTGTGTCAGCTCAATTCATGATTTTTCAGCAAAATGATGCTGAGTTACCTTTTCACTTGGTTACTGAGGTGTAGGCTTTCTGAGCACCACCCCTTTATGGCTCTTTGTGCATCTCTGTGGGCTAGGGAGGTATTCAGGAGCTCTTAAACGTGAGTAACTACTGCTGATAGCTCCAACCGCATTTAAAGAGAGAGCAGGAGAGCGGTAGTGCTCAGATGCCCTATTCCCATATGTTCCAGGAGCCAACCGCTTTACCAAGTGAATTTAACAGTATTCTCCATGGAAAATCCTGCTGGTGAACCAAAGGCAGGCAGCACTTAATGGATTTTAAATATAAAGTATTACTGCCAAAAAAAAAAAAAAAGAGAGTGAGAAAACCAGAATGTCTTATAGATTCTTAGCAGTTTTTTATTTTAAGTGAAGAGTCCCCAGATAGTGGAGGAAAACAGGCTGCTGGAGAGAAAACAGACTTGACTTGAAGTAAATGAAACCTTTTCAGGTTGGGAAACAAACACCCAAGAGCTGCTGAGCTTGGTCTGTGTGTTACAGCAACACCTCACTAATCCCCTCACGTTATAATTACCACATCGAAAATGTGCCCTTCTCTTGCTGCTGCTTAACAAAGGTTTGACAGCAGGATGTTGGCCCAAGGGCTCATATTCTGGTTGTCTTTATTGATTTGCTGGTCTGTTATATATTACATTTACTATGGAATTATGTTAAAGCACAAATATTGTGCAACAAATTACAGTGGTCAAAATAAACCAACAAATAAATGAGCCAGATTAGCTAGCATGCCTCAGTTGTTTCCTACTGCTGTACTCATGCAAAACAACTGTAAATACAGTGTAAACAGCCACAAAGACCTCAATTATTCTCCTACTTGTTCATGCAGATTAGCATGATCTTATTCTATAGCTAAGTGATTTAAACAACAATTCTGAGAATGACTGATGAGGTTCATTTGCACCACTGTAAATCTACAGCTTCTGGTTTTTGATTAAAGTTTTATGTATCAAGCTGTTCATCACTCCTTTTAAATGTTGATGTTTGTGTAACACATAATGGAGAATGATCTCTATGTATTTAGAGAAATGGGAGAAAAATAGGAGGTTTTTTCAGATGCTTGTTCTTGTAGCATATAAAACCTGTGTATCAGCTTATGGCAAATCTTCCAAGATGCTAATTTATTTTTTGAAAGACAATGGCAATAGAAATAGCTTACAACCAAGTAAGCAGAGTGAGTTAGAATGTTGTATCTTTCAATACCAATGTGAATTTTGATTTATTTTAGAATCAGTAATAGAAAGTTTTCGCTGTATTGCTCTAGAACAACCATAACTAACTTTATGGGTTTCAGTTTGTAGTTAGCAGTCTGTTATTTGAAAAGTTGTTTGTTCTTGAGGTTTACTGGAAGTCCCACTGGCGGGAGGGAATTGCAGTAGTGTGCTAATACAAGGATGGTAATACTGCCTCGCTCCTTTTCATGCTGAATAGCAGGATTCTTGATTTTTATGGGGCTATGCTTTAAGGAATTTTGTAGCTCGTGTGGTATGTGTGCGGTCTAGCCCAATGTGGTTTAGGAGTTTTGGCTAATAAGTCACAAAAGACATTGAAGAGAACACCTGAAGCTTTATCTCAAGCTTAGGGCTTGCTCATTTGCGATGCTACGTTCCTTTTCTAAAACTCGTTAATGAAGTGCTGTTGTAATAAATCTCGCTAATGAGAAAATACATTGACTGCAGGGATTGGAAAACACCTGTAAATTACAGGCTCATTATTACCTGCAGAATGTTTTTGTGACAAACAGTAGATATCCTGCTGAAGAGGGAAGAAGTCTAGTTTTGCAGTCCAGTAGAGGAAGCACGATTTGAGCATGGGAAGGTAAAAGGCTGAATCACAAGATGATGAGTTAGAAGGCAAAGACGTGGACGTTGTCTCATGTAACCAGCATAGCCTGCCTAATTTCAGCAGGTCTGCCACGACTAACACACATGAGTTCTCCTTACAGACAAATAAAACTCTTTAATAGGTTATATGGATCATGTCATCTTGCCTCTTGCAGGCTGGTAACGTGAGAGCCACGCTAGCTTTTGGCTGGTTTGGGACTCTTCCCAAGAACGTAGCATCGCCATGGGCCACTGGTGCAAATCTTGATGTGAATCTCCAGAGGGCATCAGGGAGATCTTCTGAGGGCCCACCCAGGCTTTGGCTTTACAATGAGTCCGTAATCCCTCATCTTCATTTACTTGACAATTTACACTTTGCTCCAGCCTTCCTTGTTTGATGTCATAATTTGGATTTCTTACATGCACCAGATTCTCTCTTGGTTTCACCTGTTTGTACTAATAGACTTTTTCTTTCTCTTGGTGATTCGTATTTTATCATAATTATTCCTCTCCTTAATTTATAATGAATAGAGTATCTTTTAATAAGATGCTAATCTTTTTTTCATTTCAGGACATCTTAGTTATTTTTTCCTCACCTTGCCTGATGCAATTAACCATTTTGTAGTCGATACTGTGAACTCCAGTTGCTCCAAGTTCCCTACTACTGCATAATCCTTCTCAGCTACACTCCTAACTCACGCTGTACAGCTGCTTGCAGTGCTGTTGTTCCAGGGCCGCTATGGTTTTTCATTTAGGTAAGTTTGTATTCTTAACGTACGGACTCCCTAATCCTTTCATTTCAGTTTTGTTATTCTCCCTTCACAGTCAAGCACTTCATTTATAGTTTATGTATTTCCATCAGACTGCCAAACCCAGCGGAGTGTTAGTGTCTCCCTCTGCTTGTGCATCGATTTTCTTTTACAACTCACTGGAGGAGATTGCTTGCTTCTGTCTGTTCTCCAGAACAACTACTGCTACTTTTCTTTAGGGTTTAGCCACTCTCTACTTAGATTCATCTCCTCATCCACCCTCTTTTCTTGCTGCCACTTTCTCTTAGTCCCCCCACTGAAAAGTGTTGTGTCCCTCAAATTTACTCCGAAGTACACCCTAGTCTGGTTTCTGTCTGTTTGTAACAGAAGCTGGTTCAGCAAGCCTAAAGTAATGTTTTCTTGATCAAAGATCGCAGCCTTTGCCTCATACTATCTCATAGTTAAAGCGGATCACTCGTTCATCCTTCCGTCATAATTTCTGCTCCTGTCGTTACTGTACAGTTCTGTCTCTGCAGCTGCTGCTCCGGCTTCTTGCATCATCATTTTTGTAGCTATTTTTCTTGTTCCTTCCTTTAGTTTGTAGGAACGCTCTGTTGCTTTCGACTGTCTTCTCGCTGTGAATCTTATCATCGGGTGACCTCCTCTTCTCGTACATTGTCAGGTACTATTTTTATGCAGATAATTTGCAAATCTGTCTGTCAGCCCACGGTTTGTTTGCCTCTGTTCAGGCATGCATTTCATCTCGCATCTTCAGCATTTCTGGCTTGACAGCTTGCTGATAACAAAGGTAAAGCAGGGCTCTGTATCTCCCCCTACAAAACTCTCTTGTGTCCCTCGCTTTTTGTCCCACCCTCATCATATTACCATCCACAGTCAGTTGATGTTTGTTATCTAGACACGTTCAGTTATGAATTCTTCTGCTCTAGCTTTAACTTCACCATTATCTCTTCCATCATCTGGAATGTGCGCCCCGCTGCAATATTTTTTCCTGCTTTAACCTCCCATTTAGATTCTTTCTAGCTCTTACTATCTTCAGCTATGGACAAAAAGGCATCCTGTATTTTCCAAGCTAGACTTTTGTTATTTTAATTGCTTTTCCTTACCATCAGTGCTTTTAGTCTAGTCCCTTCTAGCCACTTCTGCCGGGATCATCTTTATCTGAGGCGGTTTAGCTCACTGGGATGGAAGTTCTGCATTTGTTCCAAGTTATCAGTGAATGGTTTCATACTCTTTTCATCTATAAAGCTCTAGAGACAGCTCTTGCTTAGCTAGGAGTCTACTTTAATTTCCTCTAATGCTCTAAAATGTTTTCCTAACTATTCTGTACTCAGGAGTTCTTTCTTTGTGCTTTCCTGCTTTCTCAAATACCCCTGCTCTCTCCCTTCAAACTAAATTTCTTAAGCTTGTGGCTTTGAGACTTTTTCGCATATCCTCACATAAATATCTCTTTTGTTTGCCATCTGTGCAGCATTTGTCTAATCTTTTTAATAAGATAAGGCCAAGAACTTAGTTTTTACTCAGTCTTCTTTTACTGTGAGTTTTTGTACTATCAAGGCACTGTAGCTATTTAAACTGTTATCAGTACCACTTCATGGGTTTTCTCTTCTGCACAAATACCCTTTAATGGGTTTTAGGCATAATTGTGAAGATGAAGGTGATAATGTCCTGTATACAAAATACACTTGCTGAAATTACATTACACTGAAACCTGTGAATGGAAAGCGATGGCAAACCTCTGCTCATGCCCCCAGCATACAGTGCCCGTTCCTTTGGTACTGGCAAGTTCAGTTGAGAAGAAGAAAGCCAGTACATGGCTGTAGCTCATCCTGTATATGATATATAGGTAAGCAGGCAAGGAACATAAGAAAGAACAAGGAACATAGCAAAGAATCTAAAGAAATTATTTTTACCTGTGGTCATGCGGTTGCCACGTGGGAATCCTTCCTTGGGGGGGATTTAGCAGAATATCTGTCTCTCATCTAACTGTCTTCTAGGAGATTATGGGATTGTGTAGTATGGAATAACTGGACAAGATGAATGATGAGTCACTACGATCAGATCCTATTGACTCAAGAACTCGAGCCAAAACGGCTTAACTACTAATTGTGATGCATAATGTCTTCCTTAATACTTCCTTAGTACTTGAGAACTTAAAGTAGCAAATAAGTGCTCCTAGTTGACCATTACTGCTCAGAGTAATGTTTTTGAGATTGTGACAGGTGACTGTATGAGAACATCAGCTCAGCGCTTAGTAGTGGTCAAAAAGGTAAATAAAACATTAAGAATTTTTTTTAAATGGAATAGACAAAGCAAGGGACACAGCGGAATAAATCTATTATTCACCAACAAGTGAAAATAGTTTGTGTAATTCCGGTCCCCACATCTCAAGAACAACATAGTGGATTTATAAGCTGTCCAGACGAGAGCAACGGGGCTGTTCAAATGCTCCTTTATAAGGAACAACCAAGTCAGTGTTCCTCAGCCTGGAACACAAGTGGCTGTAGAGTCATGCATGGCTTGGGAAGAATGAAAAGAGGTTGGTGGTGTTTTTGTTTTGTTTGGGGTTGCTGGTTTTTTTTGCTATCTCTTCTAACACAAGAACTAGGAAGACAAAATTAAACCAACAAGAGGTGTGTTGAAAGCAAACATAAAAGAGTGGTGGTTCTTGCACTCATCCATTGTGGATATTTGTGGAGTCTCGACAGGAGATTAAGCAAAGCTCATGGAACAGGCATTTCTGGAGGTCACAGAACGTGCATCTGACTCAGGAAGTCTCTGAGCTGCCAGTGGCTGACAGCTGGGAGGGACAAGTTTCGTCTTCTTTCTTCATGAGACATCCACTTTGGGCAAGGATCCAAAATAGGACAGAGGATTAGGTGGGTCTTTGATTGGAGCAGTAGTACTGATTTTCCAGTAGTAGTGGCCAGTATGTTCAGGCCTTCTGAGCAGTAGTATTTTAATAAGACTGCATTTAAAGAATACACTTGGTTACTGTCAGTAATGAGTTGTCATTTTTAGAAGTTAACGTTCTGTTCTTGGGAGGCCGCATGGGTGGCACATTCTCTGAAGGCACTGTGGGGAAGATGTGGAAGATGTATTTTATTTTCATCTGAGGGAGTAGAATGGTGCTGTCATTTTTCACTCTGACAGGTTTTCTTTAAAGCAGTAACAGTCAGCGTGCTGTATTTTTCATCAATCCATTGCAGACTGTGTGACAGCTTCACATTTCTTCTCAATAACAAGATCTTATTAACAAAATTAATGTTGATCATCTTACTTTCTTTGTCTGAAATAATCTGCCTATCATAGTAAGTGATCTGAGCCCTTCTTAACGATGAACTTGGGTTGCAAGTTCACCACTTCTGCTTAATTATCTCCCTAACCCACTGACTGAAAGATGTGTGTTTTATGTGTTATAATAGACCTTGGGGTTTTCTGGCAGGGTGTTTAATTCAGATGGTGCCTTTTCTATTTGTAAGAAGAAAGGAGAGCTCAGGAATTTAAGTGTAGCATTATAGTTATATTTTTTAAAAAAAACAAACCAACCCAAACCAGATTGGCATTGTAGTATAGAAGCTTACACTCATTTTTCACAGATCAAATGAGAATAAGTAAATTTGCATTAACTGTAAGGCCTGAACTAGCAGCACAGCTACTTTAAATTCCGAAGAAGAGAGACAAAACATAGATTCATATCTAAGCATCAGCATAAGAACATTTCCAGGTGGAAAGAGGAAATTAATGGAGCTGTGACAATTCATGGCAGCTCACACATTTGTGTTTATAGTTTGTTTTCCTGCATCACTCAGTTAAAGGAATTAAGGTTGTATTTTGTTTCTCCTTTTCAGCTGGATAGCACTTCTGCTTAGACTTTGTGAACATGATTTCATAGGATCTATTACTATTAGCCTGAAAATAACTTTTTATTTTGACTTCTGGGATTGTTCTCTTTTAGGCCTGGTTCTCCTCCTCTTGTATGTGTAAGTAATACTGCTTTTTTCTTTAGGAAGTAAAATAAAAATAAATGTAATAAGTCCTGAATGAATTAGTTATATTTTTTAATGTACGATAAGAAACTGCTATGGAGATCCTCATCATTCCATAGGTGGGGCTGGGAATATAAACTGGCTGGTTTTACTGGTCTGTAGTATGCCAGACTATGAGTAGTATCTCTTAAAGATGTCATATATACAAGAGATGTGCTGGATTGATGGAAGGACAAGAGTAGAGAAACAGAAAATGATTATTTTTGTAATTTTTCGCATTAAAAAGTGTTTGCCATTTAGCAATTCCGGGAAAACTGTGCTATGGAGATGCCTATGGCTGATGCCTATGGCTGGAGGTGGTAAATCACATAACCTTTTTTCCTCAGTAAGTAATCCCGAGAGTGTTAATTTACACACTTTTAGGCTTGCCCTTACCAGTGACCCCAAGGTGACATTCTTTCTTCTAACAATAGAAATGCTTTTTATCAGTTACTTAGCTACTAGCAGAAAACAACCTGTAGTATTAAATCTGAGCTTGCTTGTAAGTCAATGAAGCTGTTCTCTCTTTTTTTGTATATAGAAATTAATGAGGAAACTCACGTATTTACGATCAAAATGTTCCTTTGTCCATTTTTTTATATTAGGTTTGTGCTTGTTTTATTACTAACAGAACAGAGAAAAACGAGATTGCAGAAGAACCACCTATTATCCTGATTATTCTATGAGCTTTCTTAACAACAGAGCAGTGTTAAAACATTTGGGTAAGAACCTGACTAATTTAAAGATGACCTTAGAACAGACACTAGTGACAAATTTAAAGAGTTAACTAGATTTTCTTAGAAGTGCTAAGGTCCTTCCAATTCCTAGGTGAAGTGTGAAAAGATAAGGGAGAGATGCAGAAAGGGTATATGCATCATATTAGCTCCCACCACTTTGTTTTCCTTTTCTACTGAGGCTAATAAGACTGTCAGATTGATGTAAAACTTCTGGCTAGTTAAATTACAGCATGTAGATTTACATTAGTATAAAGCATTGAAAATGAAAAATAACCCGTTGCAGAGGGGGTGAAATTTGTTTTATTTTTACAACTGGTTTTCTTACCAGCGTTGTCAGAAGTTTCCCTCATTTTTTGGAGGAACTTTCACACACACAGTGTGAAAAATGAGAGGTTTTAAAATAAAGTAACAGAACATTTTCACCTTTCCCATTGTAGTATCTAAGAATATAGAAGTCACCTTCAGGAAACATGTATTGCTGTAAAGACCAGGTATAGTTTCTTGGAGTTTTAGTTTTTAAGGAAGCCTGGAATGTGCAAGGATTCTGAAAAAGGAGAACAGATTTTTCTGTTATATGAAGAAAACAAAATGTTTCTTCTTGCTGTTACTTATTGTGTGAGTAAAGGCTAGTGGAGTAATTAATATATACATTTTTTCATCAAAATGAAGTAGTTTTATTTTAAGATTAACTTAAATCTGGTTTTATTCTATTAACTTCATGAATAATTATTTAAATGAGCTATAAGCTAATTTGCTAAATATGTCCTGTAAAAATCAGTACTCATTTAAGGAAACTTGTTAGATGCTTGTTTTCTTACTGGTTCCTCAGGAAAATTCCATCTGAAAACATGTATTTTAGTCTGAAGGAATAATTTCAGAGCTTCTCTTTGGGTGAAAAATAGCTTTTTGAGGTAAATACCCAAAATGTTTCCTAGTGAGACAGCTGAATTATTCATGTAGTGTTAAACAGTACTCAGCATGCCCAACTAGGCATCTGGGGCGTTTTGTTTTGTTTTTTTGAAAAAAAAAGACCCTTCAGAGACTGCTTTTAAAACCATGTGTTCTTTACAAATTAAAAAATGAGCTTGATGTCACCTCTTAGTGTTTCCCCCTTAGGGTGCAGTTGTGTAACTCTGCTTTTACTTGTACAAAACAGTCTTATCGTAAGACACCTCATAAAATTGCAAGCTCTGTGTTACCTCATGAAATAGCCGGGCTTCTCTTTGCTTCTCAAGGCTGTCACAGAAGAGTCAAACTCAACGGGACGTGTTCGTAGGAAGTGTTGTAGGCTCGAAAGCTCAGGTGAATAGTTAGAAGGGATGCGCCAGCGTTTGTGTGTCCGTGGCTGTAGTTTTCAGGAAGTTCTGGGGTATGTTTGTATATTGAGGAGTCACTTGGTTTGGGGTGACTTCATTCTCCCTCTTATTATTTTTTGTGTGTGTTTTTTCTGCTTGGATTTGATCAGATTACAGTTATAAGTGTACTGGTCTTGAGTTTCCAGGGAGTGAAAAGCAAATTTTCTTTTTACATTGGCTAAACTGCATAAAGTGATGCTGTGTCTCAGCGTGTGCCTAGTGGTTCTGCTCCCTGAGGACACAGACACCAGTCACTAGCATGTAATGTACTTGTAGCCATGAGATATTTTTAATTTTTGTAGTCTCAGATGGTCTCTCCAGGCACCAGATTGCCATGCGCTGGAAGAATCCAAAGTTGCTGACGTAGCTAATTGGGATGATCCAGCATCCTGAGGTCTGGCCGCGTGTACATATGAGAAATAGTGGATTAGGAAATGATTATGAAAAGTTAATACTTTAAAAGCAGAAGAGCAGTAATAGAGTATTATGTAGTAGCCCTAATCAATAGAACTTATTTGATCTGACAGTATAGCATTTATTATTTTAAATGTTATGAAATATAATGTTTAAATTTCAAGACTTCTAACATCAAAAATTAATGACTGTAATGTACATTACAGAACTTAAAGCAATGAATTTTAACTGTCCTTTGTCGTAAAGACTCCTTAAAACTTTCAATCCACGTGGCAGTTGCTGCAGAGCCTAGGTCTGTCTGGATTGCTGAATAGCACGTATGAATTGGGGGGTTTTCTGGTGACTTGATATGTGAAGGCTCCTCAGAACGAGACCGTCAGTTCCTTTGGCTTCACTGACCACGGGGAAAAAGGACTTGTCTAAAAGGTGTGGAAGCACATGACTTTATGCTCTTCTCTTAGCCTATAAGGCTAAAATTACTTTGTCTTCTGGGCTTTATCTAGAATGTGTATATATGAAATAAACTGCAACCACAGTGATAAAAAAAAAAGGGTTTTATTCTCTACAGAAACATAGATATCAAAAAAACTGCATTAAATGAGGAGGAACAGAAATGTATTACAGGATAACTTCCATGGGCAACGTGTTTTCCTTACTTTTTCCCGCACAAAGGGCCCTGTGGTTTTTAGGAGCACAGATGGCTTAAGACGTGTGCCACCCAATAACCAGAGACTGCTGGGAAGCAGGAATCCTTGTCCGGTTGATAGCGTAATTGAAGGTCCTTCAGTGAAATGAGGTATCTTTGAAGTGACTGTCTTGTTAACTTCTCACTTAGCACATCAAAGTAAGGAGAGGATGCCTTTATTTCTTGTAAATGCAAATTACAGCCCTTGATTGTGTGAAGCTTTGCTTCAAAACCTTGCAGATGTCCCCGCAGATTTGGGTGGTGAATGTTTTGTCATTGGCGATGCAGGACTAGCTTTCAGTTTTTAATGCAAGTGTTGTACTTTGGTGACCTCGCTGCAGCAAATTGGATGTGGAAAACTGATTTCTCACTGGATCTTCCTTTTATGGTGTTTGTTATCACCCTGAAAAGTGCTAAACAAAAACTGAAGTATTTTTCTACTGTATCATAATACCACGATCACAGAATGAATGTTGCAGACAGTTTAATGTTCAAGATGTCTGGCTTGCTGGTGTTTTTCTGTAAGATACTATTAAATTTTCCCACTGATGCTTAAAATAGTTGTACAATAAATTGCAGTATCTTAGTTAAATGGTATTTACAGACTCTCTTGGCAGTTTAGTTTTCCTGATCTCTGTTGTGTCAGGTGTGTGTTAATCTCCTTTTCTTGCTGCCATTTGTTTCTACTACTACAACTGTTGATGTGGAAGTCTGCTGCATAGCATGGCTTGATGGAAGGTGAAGAACAGTGTGTGTTCTGGTACTTTTGCTTAATGCAATGACTGGATGATGGCGTCATACAGGTTTGCACTAGTCCTCTTCAGGGGATGCTACAAACCTGATCATCAGGTTTTCTGAGAATGCAAGGGAAGGGTTGACTTCTTGGAAAGCAAGAAGTTATCTGTCTTCAGATGATGGGTGGCTTGATGGGGTGAGTAGAGTGAGCAAGCTGGAATGGTGCCTGAAATGTTGTAAAGGATGGCCCCATTTGTTAGCCCAGTTGTCCATTCTGCGGTACAGATGGTCACGGGAACTGCAGGGTAAGCCTTTTCTGTGTTGGAAATGGATGAGCCTCCACAGTTCTACTCTGCTATAAAATGGCACATATAATCTATCCCAATGAATCTTTCTGTCCAAAGAAGTGGAGGAATTACAGGAACCTTTGATCTTTCTCTTTTAGAACCCTTCTGTCTCGGGAGGTGGCAGCGTAACTGGAAGCAGCTTTCTCAGCACCGCAGGCGTCGATGCCTGCGTTGAAGGTGTGGCTGTTAGAGGAGCAGTGTTGTCTGCTAGGTAGGGAGAGGAGGGATTATACATCTCCTATAACTGCAGAAAGCAGGAGTACGAAAGGCACCAGGAAAAACAAAAAAACCCAAACTCTCCTGAATGTAGTAACAGCGAGGAGATAATTAGTCTTGTTACAACATCTACAAGATAACAAAGGATCATCAATGGAGGACACTTCGGGTGCAACAGTGCTTTGCGTCCATCCCAAGCCGAATGCCAAGGCAGATCAGCTGAGCTGAAAGCTCTTGTAGCCAAGGAGATTATCCATGCGCCAGACAATATGTACATGGCTAGTAACATCACTTGGCTTTCAAATGGTGGCTTTCGAAAGTGGGGCTGTGACAACCGTGAAAATGTTTCTTACTTTTCAGCTGTTCTCCATATAAATCATGCTCTCCTTGCAGGTGCTTATATGGGCATCCTGTCTTTCTGAAATCTTAAAATTCCTGGATTTCAGAAAGACGTAATGCAAGTCCCCTGGATAATGTGGAATCTGGCAAGCACCAAGGTGGGTCACAGGCTGTCTGCTTACCTTGGAGCTCTGCTATTCCGAACAGTTCCTCTCGATGTACAGCTATAAAGGCTGTTAATACATTGCTCTTATATATTGGAACCTACACAGCAACAAATGGCTCAAGTTCCGTATTTCAGAGTGATTAGTCTTATGCTAACAAAGATTAATTGCAGCTTGAATGCAAGATCTACCTTTTTTTTTTCCTCATATGTCAGGACATACTTTTGACCTATCTGCTTTGCTTAGTGAAGACGATCACTGATCTAGTGTCTTACAAAAATTCGTTACCTTTCTTTTGAGCTCAGTCTTAATACTACTTCGTCCAGATACTGTGATGGAAATTCAGCTAACTGGCAGAGTACCTTTCCTTTATGCTAAGAACGTGAACTAATAGTAGTGTGGAACCTTTGCAGCAAGTTGTAAAGCATACGTGAAATTACAAAATAAAATCTATGCTAAGGCCACAGAATGATGGCTTCAGTCTCTTAGGCTTTGTGGTGTTTATTGCACTATTCATTTTGGATCCTGAAATGGAAAGTTAAAAAACTAGTGAAGTAAGAAATCCAGAACCCTTCTTTTATTTTTAATATTCCATTTTTAGATTTTTGCCTTGTTACCCTAAAAACACTTCTAGTTATCTTTCTTGAGTTTTCAGGGAGGCATCCTTAATGAATCTTAAAAATAGTGGCAAAACTGGTTTAATATTATAATTTTATATTCCGTATAGTTACTGTAGAGCTTAGGGGTCATGGGAAGAACATACAGTGGTACTAGTCAAAAAAAAGCACTTGCTGGATCCCATCAGTCAGTGTTTCAGTGCTGGCTTAGGCAGGTAGAAAAAGTTACCAAAGTGATTAGTGGCAGTTTCCAGGTAACTTCTATGATTAATATATGCAAACTCTGACTTTACTGTAGTCGTGTAGCCCAGTGTTCAGAGACACTTAAAGAAACAAGCTAATTCCTTGCCTGGCTTGATGCATTTTCATCGTCTTTCCGGATGTGCAAAGTTATTCAGCTGTAAATTTGCAATTGAAGCTCCTGAAAATAATGCATGAGGGAATGGCGTGAGGCAGGGAGCTGGAGAAAAAGCTGATATGAGCAGTGGGAGGGGGGGAACAATAACAAAACCTGGAGATGCATCTGTCAAGGCTGGAATTCTGTCCTGAGGTAGATAATTCTACACATCGGTACAGGCTGGAAACCAGGTTAGTCTCAGCCCTGCTGGAAAAGACAGTCGAATATGAGCCAGCCACATGCTGTCATCCCAGAGAAGGAAAACAGCATGCTAGGCTGTACGGGGAGGACTGTGGTCAGCAGATATAAGGGAGGTGGTTGTCCTCCCTTCACTTGGTGCTGGTGGGGCCACACTTGAAAATCTGCATCAAGTTTTGGGTCTCTCATGACCAAATGAGTTCTGAGAAACCAGAGAGGGTCTAGCAGGTGGCTCCAAAACGAGCAACAACCTGGAAAGAGAGGTTGAGAGAGCTGGTCTTATTTGTCCATGAAAAGGAACCTTAAGGGCGTCTTCAGTTGATCTACAACTCCTCTAGAATGTTTACAAAGGCAACGGAGCCAAAATCTTTCTGATAGGGCAGATGATACAATGGGACTGTGGCCTCAAGATGTAGCTTAGGAGGTGCAGACTGGACATCAGAAAATACTGTATCATCAGGATTATGGCTCAGCCCCAAAATGGGTACCCATGGAGGTGGTGGAAACTCCCTTCTTGGAGGTTTCTAAGAGCTGGTTTGATCTAGTGTTTGTGATAGTCCTGCCTCAAGCAGGATCCCGGACTGGAGACCTCTGTTCCTACCTCTCTGTGATTCTAAGAAAAAACCAACAGAGCAATCTGTTTTATTACTTAGCAACTGATTAAATTTAACAAAGTGTATATATAAGGCCAATCTTAGTAAGCATCAGCAGAAAAACAAGGCAGAGAACATGTTCCTTCTGTGTACATAGCTCACAAAGGAAGCTTTGCAAATTGCTAATACCTCTATCAGCATACGACTCCTTCATTTGCATTTGTATTTCAATTAATTTTGTAATTTAATTTGTGCAGTTCTGAATATTTCAGTATCTCTCAGCACAGGGAAATTGGTATTTTGAGGTACACAGCTGTTTGGGCTTTCAGTAAGTGTCTCCCAATAGAAGTGCTGTCAGTATTTCTACTTTCAGAGTGATTTCTCTAAAGGTGGGTTTGAAGCAGCACCATCATTATTCACATTTCTCAGTGTTTGCACCATCTGAGTTGTCATGTAGTAGTCACAGCCAAGAGTCCCACTAGCAAGCACCGTGTCTGGTGTCATTTCTTGAGCTGTATTTCTGTGATTTTGTATTTCTGTGCCTATTTGTTACTGACCATGTTGCTTTATTTTAATGCCTAAAGTAAGCAAAGAGGCTATTTATGCTTATTTGCTGTCAAATTCATACAATGTACTCAACAGCTTCCAGAGTAGTCCTGGGGAAGGAAAAGAAGAGTTGAAGATACTTTAGTTTTACCACCGCTTTCATTCTGAGGTTGAAGGATAAATATGTGCTAGATCAGCATCGCAGCGATGTTAAATAGCTTTTCATGTGCGTTCATGTAGTGTGTGTTGTTTGTAAACCAAGCCAGGGTTTGAGCTGCCTTGTTGTAAGCCGAAACGCATCTGGCTGCCTGACTCACTTGGAGCTCGTACATCCTCAGGAGGTTTGGTCTTTATTTGATAGCTTGATTCTTCGGAGGTGGCAAAGAAATAAGTGAAGGCAAAGCTTCACTCATGATTGGTAATTTGTCAGTTGACAAGCAAGTTCCTGCTGTGTTGGAACAATCTGATCAGTAGAGCACTTTAGTTACAAGTTTGTTAAGAAAACATCAAGACAAAATATCAGTAGCACATTTTTTCAAGTGTGAATATAAGTAGGGTGCAGCTTCTTAAACCACCTCTAAGTACAAACTCATGCTATATGTGTAGCGCATGAGTTCTATATACTTGTGCTGTGTTCTAGACATGCTTGCACTTCATTTCTCTTTTCTCACATGCTTTGTTGCCCATATTTGTCCTCTAAAGCAGAACAAAGTGTCCCCTTGTGTTGTGAATTACTGCAGTGCTGCTTCCTTCCACCAGCCCCGACTGCCCTTGTTAGCTGGCCTGTGATTTCGTCTAGGATGGGGCTCTCCTGGTGCCAGAGGCCTTCTGTTGGTGGGTCAAACTGGATCAACTGCTGTTTAATTAGTAAATTCCATTTTATGTCATTCTGTCTTGTTAGCTGGATTATACACTGAGTCCTTCACTCTATTCAGCCTCCTCAATCACAGACCACTTAGGAAAAAAAGGAAAATAATCTTTTCTTGGTGTTTGTTGCCTGCTCTGCTGCCTGATAAATGACTGCCCCTCGGTGGCTTCAGGCCCTGTTTCAAACAGCAAATGTCTCAAATGCAAATAGGTTCCATGTTGCTCTGTCCTTTCCGCCTGCTTTTTACCAGTCTGGAGTTTGCCTGCTCTTCGTGAATTACGTGACCTGATGAGAGGTGCCATTTTTTATTTTAAAAAGGTAAGCTGTAGTGGAGATGAGGATAGTCTTAACTGCAAGCAAGCAAAGCCAGGGAATCTGGTCATACGGCCAGCTTGGTTTCCAGTCTCTATCAGCAAGCTTTGTGGGTCAGTAGGAATGAATCTGAAACTGTTGGTGTCAGTAAACTGAGTAGTGGCTGTTGTAGCAGGACACTTCCTTTTTTTTTCTTGTTTGCAATAAGACAAATAACAGGAAAACTGTGTGCTGCTTGCTTTGAGTTTGCCTCTGTAATGTGCTCCTTCGTGTGTTCTCCGTGGGCACGTGTTCTCTTCAGACACTCTGCGATCTGAGGATTCTGTTTGGGCTGCCATCTCTGTTCATGCATAATTGCAACTTTAAAAATGCTTTTAGGATAACCAGTTTCCAGTGTTGTCAGAATTAAAGTAAGTTTCAAAAGTCAGGGGAGAAAAGCTGTTTTTTCTCCAAAGCTGAAGATTCTAAAATGTGGCTTTGAAACTAATGATTACATGTTGGCTTCAAATTGCCAACTGTGTTACTTGCTACTCTGCAAGAGTCTTGCAAGGACAGATGGGAATGGCTAACAAGAAGATTAAAGGAGTTAAAGGGATCTTCTGTTCTAAGTTCAGAAAATGGATGTAGAAAATAACAGCCTTTAAAAGACAGAAACTCAAAATGTTCATTTAAATGAACAAACCTTGGAGAAATGCTGCCTTCCAAAAGTAATGAGAAGGGTTCTTTTAACACTTAATTAAAAAAGGTTGTTGACCTGTAGAAAAAACCATGGCAGCTGCAACTGTTTGGAGATTTTAAAAGGATGTCAGTGAAGGTCAGCGCATAACAGGCTTCCTCTAGTCTTGGCTAAAGACTTTTTTTCACTGAGGGTTTTAAATTACTTTTTTTTTCTTATTAAGTATATGTATAGATTACATTCATATTATTCCCCTAAAACTGTCAGAATAGAAACACAACATTTTCTGAAACTTATGCAAAAAGCCACAATGCTATAGGTAGTTAGAAAAGAAAAAAAAAAAAGAATCAAAACCAAAAATCCCTGTTTCAGTGGTATCTACAGCCACTGGTGTTCCTTGGCATGCGTGCTGGGCCCCAAAGGAGCTGACAGAAACTGAGAACCATTCTGGTAAGCAAAAAGGAACTGGGCTTGTTAACCAGTTTTGTTTTTCAAGTAAAGCAGGGGCCAAACTAGAAGACGTAAGTGGCTCCTCCCAATGTGAGAAGAGGTCAAATGCTTCGGGTGGGTTACTTCTACTGACTCTGGTTAGTGCAGCTGTAGCCCGTACACTGGGGAAAGATCCACACTAGGGAACACATATCATCCCTTTCTGGAGAGAGGATTGTAATAATATCCCTCTATAAAAGGCAAAACGTCATTAAGAAGCAGAATGTGTTTTCTTAAAAAACAAAAGGGGGAGGGAGGGAATTAAGACCAAAATTCCAGGGGAAGGAAAAAAAGAGGTAGAATCATAGAATTGTTTTGGTTGGAAGAGACCTTTCAGATCATCAAGTCCAACCGTTAACCCGGCACTGCCAGGTCACCACTAAACCATGTCCCTCAGCACCACAACTGCATGGCTTTTCAATCTCTCCAGGGATGGGGACTCCACCACTGCCCTGGGCAGCCTGGGCCAGGCCTTGGCAACCTTTTTGAGGAAGACATTTTTTCTGCTATCCCACCTAATCCCACCTGGCATAGCTTGAGGCAGTTTCCTCTTGTCCTATCATTTGTTCCTTGGGAGAAGAGGCCGACCCCACCTTGCACAGCCTCATGTCAGGGAGGTTTGCTGTTTTTTTTTCTCCAGGCTGAACAACCCCAGATCCCTCAGCTGCTCCTCTAGACCTTTCACCACCTTCATTGCCCTTCTCTGAATGCGCTCCAGGCCCTCAGTGGCCTTCTTAGAGTGAGGGACCCAAAACTGAACCGAGTATTTGAAGTGTCACAGAATATACAAGGGTCGCGGTTGTGCGCTGGGTATGCTTATATAAATATTAGAATGAGGACCACGTAAAACCCTGCTCACCTGAGTGACTACGTTAAAGATTGTCTGGTAAAGGCTTTGATCAAAGCTATTTTTTTTCACTCTTGTCTAGAGTGTTTCTTTCAGTGGGAGGTTTTGAACAAGGCCCATTTGCTGCAGTGTGTAGCAATTTGTGTGCCTCAGAGCATCTGATGAAGGATTTCTTCAGAAGAAACACCTTTCAAAGCTGTAGAGTTTGTTGGTGTTTTTATAATTCAATCAAGGAGATCCAGTTTCTGTCTGTACACAAGCCAAGGACTTAATTCAAGAATAGAGTTGCTCCACCTAGAATAATTTTGTTACTACCTGCAACTACCAATTCAGAAGTATTACAATAGTATTACTACTACTCTATTACTACTATACTAGCAAGAGTTGTAACTATTGCTTATAGGATGTAAGCAAATGATTAGTTGATTTGATTGAGGACCGATTTTGACAGGTCCTGTAGATACTGTTTATCCCCTTCATTTGTATCAGAAAGAAAGGAAGCAGATGTCTTTCATCTCTGAAAGCTTACCCTCATTTTTGTGTGCCATTTTATTGCTCATTTGTAAACTGGGCTAGCAAGCTGGTGAAGTTGGTGGCAGCTAAGCAATGCTCGAATTGTTGCCCTTTCCATCTCCTTCTGTTTATGTTCCTTTGTGGCAAAAGTAGCGCAGCGGAATTTGTTCCTGAGAATTAGAATTATATACATACACGAACAGGATGGTAGATAAGGAAATTTCAAAATGGGAGTGTTAATTTATCTGTACGAAATCAATGATGTTGGGGGCAGGATCAGATTCTTGATACAGTAATTAACATGTCATTATTAGGATGGATTTCTAATGCTATCTTTGCTTTTTAAGTGAAAAGGGCAGGTGAAGGGAAAGGTGAAGGTAGGATTCATATTAATTTCGATATATATAGCAGTACAGATGGTACAAAGGTTTTCTCTTCAGAAATAAATTATTGTAATTATTATTGTTTAAAACCTAAAAGAACACAAGTCAGATTTTTTTGCTCTGCAAATATGTAGCAAATTGCAGTTCTTCCTGGAAGTGTATTACAGTTTGTCTAACTAAAATTTGCCAGCTGTTATCACTAAGAAATCTAGAAAGTTCTCTCTCAAAAAAACAAAGCTCCCTGATTCTCTCCCTGTGTATTGAAATGCAAGTGAAAAGTTGATTGTTACCTGTGAGAATATTTTTGTTTAACATCCTTTGGAAACTAGGCATCTTGAGTCTCATAGGTAAGAGCAAGAGCTGAGTGGAATATTAATTCAGCAGATTTCTATATTGGCTCACTATTCATTTATCTGTTTTATGCAGGAGTGCATGATTTGATTCTTTGGGGATATGGTGTAATCTTTTTATGCTAGAGAGGGATAATATATTTTGCAACTTTGGCTTCACCCATTTACTCGGATCACGTCAGTTTTAATTTGCATTTTCATTTTCATGTTTACTTGCTTCCTTCAATCTGTTATTGTGTAAATGTTGGCTGGAAGAAGGTTTTAAGGTAAGTAGATCATGTTCAGTTTCCACAGAAAAATGTATTTTTCTTTACACTTCCCTCAACCATCTCCCCAGGTTTTTCGCTTAAGCCAGAAGACTTTTCCTTTTTGTTGTATCATCATTTCTGCATGAGGCTTCCTGTGCTGTTCCTCTCTGTTTTCTACTGGCGTCATCTCTGTGTGAAACCAGCCAAGCAGCAGCTTATCCACAAAAAGGGCCTTGCTCTGTCTCAGCCCGGAGCCAGCAGCGGCGGGATCTTTACAGAAGTATTTTTCATATAAAAAGGCAGAATGGTATCCAGGGCTGTGATGGAGACTTCTGGCCTTGGCTGTGTTATGACAGTCTTGATGAACAACCCCCCAAACCCAATAAACATGAAAATCTCTATTTTTAGTATTAAAAAATTAATGGTTGTTCAGGATAAGAACTGATCTACAAAACAGGGATGTGTTTATGCTGCTTTGGTCAAAAATCTAGAGGAACTTCAGGAGTGTTTTCTGTGACTATTTAATTGCAGTTGTCGTGACTGGCTGAGGAACTCGAGGCCCATCTTAGATAAAATTGACCTTCCAGGCTCTGTGTGATGGGTATGTTGGAATCCTGATGCATAGCCAGCAATGTTCTGATGTTACAGCAGGTGTTTCTTTTCTTTTTAATTACACGGCTTCCAGTGTTGTTAATATTCTGTTTTTGACAGATGAATAGTGTCAGCTATGGTAAAGTTAATCAGGCCAGTGTTAAAAAAAATCAATAAATTATGCTAATTTTAAGGGATTCCTTTTGCATTAATCATTTAGACAGGCAAAAAAATGCTTGGAGAAAGGGGAGATTGGATCTGGATTTTTTTAGGTAGGCACAATTGGCTTCTTGGTGACTCCATTCATCTAAATCCTGAATAAACGAAACGCTCCACACCGTGCTATAGAGACCTAATAAGAAGTCTGGAGTCAGGTTTATCAAGGGAAGATTTATTAAGTGTGTAAGCACAAAGCGTATCCAGATTGTTGTAGATTTGGGAAAAGCCATGTTTACAGTGGCAGATTTAGAGGCTTAGTGCAAATATTAACCTAAGTACTATTAAGCTAATGGCGTGACATTCATACTTGTATTTTCCTTGAAAGGTGGATGGGTTTTAAGGAAAATAAATAAGGAAGCTCTTTGCTCCTGCTACTGTTTGCCCTCTACTATTAATTTCCTTATTAATTATTTGCGAAATAGTGCTTTCTTTAGATGAATGTAATGTTTTCTTTTTAAAGCTGATGATGAATATTAGGTTTGAGGTAGCGACAGCTGGGAGAGGATTTCAAAGCTGTGATTTTGCGACTCAAACTGTTGAAGGTATTTCCGGATGGCTGCTGCAGAAATGTCACCCCTCAACACCAGTCACCTTTCAAAATGTGCATTTCAGAAAGTAAATCTTGCAGGAAGCACTGAAGAGATAACTAAGATGGTAATTATTTTATAAGGAGTTGATGATAATATTATGAAAAGCATAAATTTGTTTCGGTTCCTCAGAGAAGAATAAGAAGTTGGGAACAAACTCAGGCCTGTGATATTCGGTGTACGAGTGAGCAGTAGCTGATTGCCACCTGTACGTTAGTGAAAACCGTTCCCTCTTACACGCTGATTAAATAGTGTGTATACATCTCTGCATCGTCATTAGTTAGAAGCAGTAAACAGGGTTTTTCTGGGTCCTCTAATATCGATATCTGTTTACTGGTGATGTTGTTATTACGAACAACATTGAGATACTGCAACGCTCTAATTAAATCCAGACAGTTCAGGTGTAAAATTTAAAATTGATTCAGCAGTCTCCTGGTGAGAAGATTATACTCTTTTGTTATTCTCTGGTACGTAACGTACCATAATTCTGTTGCCAAATGGTTATGTGTTAGGATGAACTATTTTATGACAGTTTGGCTCTAAGCAAAACTATAACTCTGCCTAGATTGTGGGAAGGAGATTGCATTCAGGAGTCCTCTCTGAATCAACACGCAGCCTTATAAATGCTTGAGCCTCCAAGCCATATCCATCCCTGTGCATGGCTGTTGTTGCGTTGTGATGCATGTAATGTTGATTTCTCTGGGCGGTTTTGTTGCCAATTTCTACTACAGGAAAAATTTCTTGAAATATATATATTTTTTCTCATTAGCTTATTAGTAGTCAGAATATGTGTAATCTTAATAAACCTTCTTCAAAGGTTTTACTTTGAGATTCTTTCTTGTGCCCTGTGGATATACAAGGAAGAATTGTCTGTTAAATTATGTACTTGCAAAGTCAGTTTGAAATAACATGATTTCAACAATAAGTTTACACTTTAAATGAGGAGATACAAACCCTGTAGGATTTAATGTGTGTATATATATGTATATATATGTTTATTTCAGGGCGACATGGTTGAGTTGGTGATGTCACTAAACTTTCTGAGCCCCTGGCACGGAGCTCAAGGAGCTTTAAAAAACTGGAGCCAGTTATGATAACCCTTGTCCAGGTGGAGAAACTGGAGCTGATGGGAGCAGCAGTCACACGGTAGAAGCTGGATGCCCCGGCACTAACGCTGTGCCCCTTCCTTGAATAACCTCGGGTGTTGGGGGGAAGATGGGCAGCTCCAACTGGAAGACTGACTTCTGGCTTTTGAAGCAACCAGTTCCCGTCTCTCTCTTCTGCTGCTCCTCATTCTCACCCTTTGCCACTTCGGACCGCAACTGTACCCCAGTGAAAGGTGAGAGCATTGTGCCATGCTCAGCATAGAAGCATTTAGGTTGGAAAAGACCTTTGAGATGATTTAGTCCCAAAGGACTTCAAGAAGAACGTTTACGGTGGAGAAACTTGACGGCTTCTCACCCATGGAGTGGTTTTCCAAGGCTGTTGCTGCCGGAGCGTGGAAACCTGCCCTGCCAGCGTGTACTTCTCACCAGAACAGCCTACGGGCAGCAGTGCCCGCTGCAGTCAGGCTTATTCTGTGACATCTGTAATTTAGCTGGATCTCTCTTTGCCTTGGCACTTCCTCTAGAAGACAGGTTTGTCCTTTATAATTGCTGGCGTACTCATCAAAACACATGTGTGTTTATATTCTTTATAATTTGGAAAGCACTTGACTGAGAAAAAATGGTGTAGAACAGGGTAGGGCTCACTTTAATATGACTGAACACACAACACAACTATCAGCTTTTCATTAGAGGATGGTGGGTTCAGGGGCTGCCAATTTGTGTTTACCTGCAGGCACCCATTTCTCCCAGGTCCCTCATGCTCCTGGCAGGGAGTAGATGTAGAACTGAGCCAATCATCCAGAGATAGATCAGGATCTGATTGTCCAGAGGGCTCAGGATCATCCCTCAGCTTTTCCTCTCTCCTGTGGTACTTGTGTGTGATGGGGCTTGTACATAGCATAATGAAGCAGCTTGCATTTTTCATTCGATTGGAGAATGTTTAACAAAACTTCCCATTCTGCTGTCTCCTTAAACTGTTGTTAACTAGCTGATAATTGCATTTAACAAGGTGCTTAGGAGTCAGAGGGGAGAACACCAAGACTCCAATTGTAACCTGATTGACTGCAACACTTAAACATTCACTGGAAGTTCTTACTGGACTTGTTGTCTTTAATCTTTGTTAGACTGGGATTTAAATATAGATAGTCTCTACCGTAGCTTTTAGCTGCCTTTTGGTAATTTTCGCCTTTTCCTTAGGGTGTATTGAATGGCAACACATAATGTAGCATTTCTCTTGGTAGTAAAATATTCTGAATCTTATTGAGCACATCCCTGTTTCTTTATTTATTTTATATTTTTTGTTACTGGGGTTTCTTCTGAAATACTATCCATAGGACGTAATTAACTTCAAACATCTATATTTTTCCATATTCGTCTCTTTGATACCTGCCTAGTGGCAAAGCAGGACCTTGGAACAGGATTCGTACATATTTTCCTCTCATGCTTTGTTATACACATTGCCAGAATCTAACTAGTACTTCAGAGGTTTCAATAGCCATGTTAGAAAACAGAGGAATTAGAAGTAGAAACTACAGTAGATGTCTTTGCTCATACCGGTTCAAGATTTCTCCTTGTGGTACTGGCATTTTGAAGTCCATTGTTTTAGTTTTCACAGACCCAGATAAAGAGCCTGTAGCTATCAGAAGGTGATCAGGTATTTTCAGTATATTAAATATAGGCTTGTGTGTGTTTGTTTGTGTTTTTTTATAAATCTTGCGTTACTCTTCGACATTTATTCCCAATCTTCCTATCTTGTGTTCCTTACCCTTTTCCATGGAGACTGTCCTCCTTTCTCTTTATTGACAAAGTTTTGCTGATGTTTTTCAATGTTCAGGGGGCTTCAGTACTCAGATCAGCACAGATTAAAAACACCTCTCTCCTGGCTTCCCTTCATCTCATTCATACCCTCCCAATTTGTTGTCTAAAGAAAACATTACCGACAGAGGTGCCCTTTTCTCCCACTCCTGGGGCTTCGTCAGCCATTCTTCAGTGATTTTGGGCCTTCATCTGGCTCCTTCAGCACTTCAGCCTTCTGCTCTTTCGTTTTCTCCAAGTTCTGCCCTGTTTTCATTGCATCTGTTGGTATCTGTGACCAGCTTTCTTTTCCTCTGTAAAATCCTTACTACAGCATAATATTTGTTTCTGGTTTTGACCCTGATGGGATTATCTGTGTGAGCGGGAAGATTTATGCTAATAAATATTTGTAAGAACAAAATGGTCACCTGTATGGATCAGGTTCTTAAAGGATTAGTTTTTAATTCAAAGTTTTTTAAAAATCAGAACTATCCAGACTATAACTAGATGCAACTAGAGTGAAATTGTGATTCCGGTGAAGTCAGTGAGAGATGTTGTGGTTGTCGGCTGGGGCAGAACTTCCCACCCTGCATTTCTTTCTGGTGATTTGAGAAGACTGACAAATTTTTGTCCAAAGATTTTAATTTAGATTTAGCCAGGGCTCTGCTACACTATTGTACGAGTGATGATTGAAAGCAATGGAATGTCTTTTTAAACCTAAGCACCGGTGTAAGGTTTTTAATAGAAGCCTGTTAGTTCCCTGTTTGCCAGGAACTGTTTTGCATTATACACGTCAGGTATGTTTCCATACTCCATCCGTTCTTCTTTTCCTGGAATTCATACTTTATATCCTGCAAGTTATCTCCATTATGATGGGGTACGATGAGCTTTTAATAATTTTTATTTGCAATTTGGAGATATCTCACAAAGCCTAAAGAATTTAGCTGAACTTTAATAGAAGAGTTTAGCCTTTGTAATCCATAATTTATTTCAAGAACTCGGTGTAAGAAATGTTCACGTTTGTAGATGTGAAACTTCTGAGTATGTGGTTTTCTTCTCAGCCATGCAAAAGCGCAGTTAGCACATCAGTGCACAATCCAGTACCAGGTTATTTTAGAAGGGAGGGGGGAATAGTGTGTCATTCAGGTGTCAGTATTATGAAAGACAGAAAATGCCCTAGCACAAAGGGAAGGGAATTTCACTATAAACTAGCAGTTTTCTCCTGCCGAATTGACACGGTTTCTTTAAAATGTGGCTTGCTGACTGTTTTTCCAATAGTTTCATTGGCTTTTGTAAACCACATTAATTCACTCTGTCTTAAAATTCCTTTCTCTTCTATGGATTCTCCTTACAGACCATACGGAAAGGAAGTACAAATTAAAGTAGTTTTGTTTTCTGTGTCAGTAAAAATGATTTTCTGTAACAACCAATTTAATTGCGGCCTTTTTTCTTTGAAATTGAAACAAAGTTCCAGACCCATCTCTTTGAGTGCTTGATACGAATACGTTGTGCCTTTGTTAAATTTGCTATTGAAACGTCAGTGCTTGTAGGGGAAACCTGAATATCAGAACTGGAATTCCCTGAAATAAGTCTCTGAATAGTCTCTTAAGGGAGACTACAGTTTGGCTATCAAGAAAATCATCGTTACTGTATACATCCCGGGGAAGTTATTCAAACTTTGTTTCTGAAAGGTAGTAATTCTTGAATTGATGGAGCTTTACTTTTATCTTGCAAGTACTAATGTGGCATCAGAATATTTCTAAATTCAGTGAAGTTCCTTTTGGTTTGTGATGAAATGAGAATTGGGTTCTCGGAGTTCTCATTCTCATCAGATAATTTACAAAAATGTTCTGTTTTACTATTAGTACTGTTTAAAGAGAAAATATTTGCTGTACTTGATTATTGTTCCTAAATAATAGTAAGTTGATCACTATTTTTAGATAGCATGCAAAGAAAGTGGAATTGCTAGGTGTAGGGTGAGTATTAACAAACATAATAGGACTTTCCTGGGTCTGAGTATGCTGCAGCCTCTCCAGTATGTTGTGCTGGAGGCTCAAGCCTCCGGTCAAGTTGGCATCCCTCTACTGGATTCACTCCAGTTTGTCCATGTCTGTCTGGAGACATCTGTCCAAAACTGGACACGATACCCCAGCTGTGTTCTCACAAGGGCTGGGCAGAGGGGAGTTATCACTGCCTCAAATTGTTGCTGCAGCCTTGCTGCGGATACAGCACAGTATGTGCTTGGCTGCTTTGCTACAAGGACAAGCTTTTGTCTCATGTTCAACTTACGCCCACCACAACCCCATACCCGTGACTTCGGCCCTGTCCATTTCTGCAAAGCTGCTCACGAGTCAGTCCAAGACCAATCCTGCAATGTTTTATAGATAATTTGCATCCTAAGTGCAGGAATTTGCACATGCTTTGATTTAAATTTTGTGAGATTTTTCAGCATGTGTTTCCAGCCTGCCAAGCTCCCTCTGAGCAGCAGCCCTACCCACAAGCACACTGACAGCTCACCCCAGTGTGGCTGCAGACTTGCTGAGGATGTGTCCAGGTCCATCATCCCGGTCATGAATAAAGAGGGTAAACAGTCTGAGCCCCATCGCTAACCATGAGGGAGTGCCACTTCTAACTCGATGCCAGCAGGACTTTATGCTGCTGATCACACCCCCTGAACTTGGTGGACCAGGTAACTTTTCACCCTTCTTTATAAACCACATCTCTCACCCTGACTGTATGACTACTGGAGGTTTGCCCCGACCCACAGAGGCTCAGATGAAATAACTGATTGTCCCTTATTGTAAAAGATTGGGTTGGATTTAGAAAGTAACTTCTGCTCTTTAAGAGTGTTAAAACACGTGGCAGCCCTCAAGCCTTGCTTTGCGTAAGGGGAGCTTTCTGCCCCTGCAAGCCGTGAGGCTGTGCACAAAGCTGCCTGCCAAGTCTAATGTCACAAGGTGCTGTGTAGACTGTGGGCTGGGAATGGCGGTGCTGAGCCTATGGGAAGCATTATGGCATCCATCTAGGAGCTGCTGGTACCTGAAGATTCAGAATGAAAGGCCCGTGATCCCTGTAAATTGCCGGTTGTGATTGTCACTGGAATCAGGGTTGCACTTTAGTGGAGCTGTGCTGCCCCTTAGGGATCCTTACAGGAAATTCCACCTCTTGGAGTACCAGGGAAAAAGTAGGGGCTCCCACAAATAGGTGCCAGTTAAAACAAAATTCCTTGACCGGTTAGGAGGAGACTCCTCATACTGGACACGTCAAGTGCTGCTGGAACCTCTGCCATCGATCCGTTGCAGGGAAACATCCAATTGTAAGCCTAACTCTGGTGTGTAGACTGGCAAAATTTCATCTGCAGGTTTGCACTTGAAAAGTGGATGGGTTGAAATAGCTCTGCTTCTGACTGCCATTTGTGCACAGGAAATGGGAATGAGGAGCTTGAACATTTTAGAGACCGTCAAAAAAGTACATTTGAAGATACCTGCTTTACTATTTAATTTTAGCTATCTCTTAGAAATTATTCTCATTGCAGGTGGATATGTCAAAACAAAAATTAAAAAAATACGTAACTGTATTAGCAGTACATGCACAGCACATTTTGAAAGGTGATGTATTGACTCAGTAGTGGGTTTATCCTAAGGTCTGGAAGAACAGAACTCTATCCCATTAAATGTGACGTGAAATCATGTACTGTTACACCTTTATAGTAGTCAGTGCAACCTCAGCTTCTTGATTTGCTGTCTGTGATCTTCTCTGCCTGTTCTGCCATAGATGAACCACCCCACACCTTATTTCTCTCATCTTCACGATCCTGTTTCTATACCTGTTACCATTTGTTCCTCTCTACCTAACCTTGCGTCCCCATCTGTTTCTGCTCTGATGTTGCAAGACACCATCTAACGCTTGCATTACTCTAATTCCATTCTTTCAAGGACAGAACAACCTGTTGCATCAAGCCTGCAAGACCTTTCAGATGGCCTAAGAGATGAGGTTTGTTTTCCTGTTTCAATTCATCCTACACAGCGCCGTGCTGACAGGAGAAGAAGTTGTCCATTGTCTTGTCCTACTTAGACATTTTTGTAATATTTAAACATTTACAGGTGCAAGTACATAAGAGAGAAACTGTAGGGAAATTCCATTAACGTTTTCTGAAATGTAATTTGTTTCCTATTAACCTAGGGGAAGAAATTAATGAAAATTTACTGTGTTAAGCTGAGAAAGAAGTTTTCTGGAAATGAAGCATTTGCGTTTTTTATATATTTATTGAATATTTAGGACACCAGCCCACTGCTCTAGGCACTGTGGAATAGTTGGAAAACACAGACTTCTGTGTGTTAGATGTCTCCTGTCCAACTTGCAATTGAATTTCTAAAAAAGTTTACAAAATGAATGAGAAATTGCTAATACTGTCTATTTGTTCTCTCCTGCCATAGACAATTGCGTGAAGCCTGACACTAGAATCCCCTGAGCACCGGCCAGAAAAAAACGATTCCGATTTGTGTGAAATATGAGGATGCTCTCTAATCATACCTCTCTAGTGTACCAGATTTAGCGTGACGTACAGCAGTTTTCTCACCCTGCACAGTTCTGTTGCCACTGTGCTGTGTGGTGACAAAGCCTCCTGCATCCCTCCCAAGAGTCAGGCCATCACCTTCCTCATCTGCAGCCTGCAAGGAATGCTCTCCTAGCATGTCACGTGTAGGTGAACTGTTTCCTCCGAGCAGTATACATGAGTTTGTGTGTCAGGATCATTCTGTGGCGCCTCTGTCCAGCACTGGCATAAATATGTCAGTGATCAGGTATCAATAAATGATGGGGGAAAAATTACCAAACAGACCTTTTAAGGGCTGAAAACAACCCGTATGTGTATATGCACCTTGCTAAAAAAAAACATTCCTTGTGGAATCCAAAATAGTACATTTCTTTCTCTCTTTCTGACACAAACACCTCAGTTTTAAGGGTATTCCTTTGTTAAGAATGGTGCGACTCCAACAGGCTCCTCTAGAGGTTTTATGCAAAACAAATCTTTTTCTTTTTCTCTTAGGGCATGTAAAATCAAGTGTAGAGCTAACATGAAAGGAGGAATGGTCTTTGGGCTTGCTTAGTCTAGTACTGGTGGGTTAAACCAGCCTCTGTTGCTGGGCGTTGGTAGCAGTTTGCTTGAATTCGTGCAAGACTGCTAGAAAATAGATTATTTCTTTTTTGTGTGTGTGTATAAGCATATAAATAACATAATATTTTATCAGAGAAATTAGCTGTTACGGCAGCGTCAGAGTACAGGAGAGAGAACTGTCCTATCTCTCATTCTGAGGGGTTTTTTCCTACTCTGATCATTTATCGCCCCTGTCAATTGCTGTGAAACACAGTTCCATCTTTCCGATATTACCTGGTAAGCCTACCTTTTCCTCAAGTCTTTCTTGTAAAAAAAAAACTGTCAGGGTTTTGTTTATTTGAAAAATTGCCCTTTTCACATTCCTTGTCTTGGCGCCTTTCTGCTCAAGTATCTGTCAGTGTGTCCTTTGTGCACTGATTGCACAGAGATTTCATTCTGTGTTTGAAATGGACTTTGTCTTCTCCCTCTGTCCCTATGTGTGTGGAGTAGCTGCTACTTCTGCATCAGAGAGTTGTTGGAAAAAGGACATTTTATAACTCCTATTCTCACCTTTTGGGGTACGGTACAAAAAATTCTGTAAATGTGTATCCAGCATTTCTTTCACACTCAACCATTAAGACACGGGAAAATGTGAAAAATGTGTGATCCATAAAGTAACCTGGCAGATGGAAACAGCAGCGTTTGTTTATTCATAGGATTCTTTACGCTGAGCCTTTTCACTTCAAAGGGAATTGTAAATCAGCCAACCCTCCCATCATTTGATAATTTGAACGCAGACAGCAGAAGAGACCTGACTTGCAAAACTTAATTAGGAGTTTTGTCAGCATCTCTTGCAGCCAATCCAAGGTAAAACTGTATTTCACTACTGATTTTTTTGTTTGCACATCTCAGAGGGGAAAAAAAAAAAGAGTTTGGAAGTTGGTTTGTGTTAAATATTTCTGCTTCACTCTTCCCATGGAAGCATGATCTTCAGGGAGGAAGAAGATGAATATCAAGAGAAAAGTTATGGAACTAGAAGTGTGTTGATAGGAATTTGTAGCACAGAATGTGTTTAGATCTGGATAGTGCTGCTGCACCTCTAGTTGGTTCCTTTCTAGCTTCTTCTCTGTCCCTAGCCTCTGACTGCGGTTGATGAGCACCTTGATTGCTTGTCCACTCCCTTACTGCTTTTGAAAGGTGTGGGAATAGTTCTCAGCTCAGTAAGTCAGTCGTGCCATCTGGTGATCGCTGACGTACCTGTGGGGTCATTGCTTTGGCGAAACTTGGACCTTTGGAGGGGCTGCGGGGAAGGAATTTCCTACCATCTTTACTCGTCCTCCTTTGTTTCTAGTGATAGGACCTTTGTTGTATATTACACTGCACTTAAGGATTTGATTTTGGATGCAAACTTCAGAGGGTCGGTAGAGCCACCTCAGGCTTTTACAGCAGCCTCAACGCCTGCGAAGACACCGAGGTGCCTCAGGATGAGCTTTACTAGTCTGTTCCAACTGATTCTTTACTCCCACTGAGTAGTTATGATGTTTGTGAACTGCAGCCCAGTGGCTCACAGCCTTGTAGCCTTCTTAGAGTTAAAACTTGCTACCTCCACTTTTTCCTTTCCCTCTCCGGTTCCTCTGTCACTCTACACACATACACGATTTCTTTCTTATGTTGTCCACCCAAATGCCACTCCTGGTGCCTTTGTGCTCCCAGTGTTCTTCCTGCTGTGCTGCTGCTCTTGTCTCCTCCCCAAACAGCTTCATCAGACTGGACTAGCATGGGAGCTGTGCTATCCCTTGCTTCTTTTAGGCAGGAATATCTGATACAGGGTAGCGTTCCTAATAAATGCACAGCATCACAATGGATACTAAGTTTTCCTTTCCAGCAGCGGGTAAGGATCTCTTTAAGCCAACCAGCCTTTTAGTACTGCTCCTTCAAGAGGATTCCTTGTTCTCCTTGTGCAATCCTGTCCTCCCCACAGCAGGTATCTGTGCGCTGCGTAGAAGCTGTAGAAGGCAGAGTTGAGCACAGAGGGGTAGCGTGGTGCTGGCTGATGTCTCCAGAGCCCCTTGGGGTACTCAGCTGCACTTACTTGCTTGGTTTGGGGGAAGGATGGGAGGAGGAGGAGCTCAGGCAAGTCGGGGTGGTCTTTGTCTTACCTTAGGACAATTTTTTCATCTATCAGGGAGAGACACAGTTTAAGTGACAAGGACAGTGGGATAAAATGGCAAAAATGATCATGTCTTTCCCATGTGGGGTGTATGAAATCAGGTGCCTGTGTTTAAAAAAGGCCTCCAGTCCCAAACGTACCTACATTTGTCATGGGCCACAGCCAGCTCCAGGGCTCTGCCACAGCAGATGGGCGGTGAAGGAAGGGAGTTCAGGCAAGGTGCTCAAACAGTCCTGTACCCTCAAAACCACAGGGGCTTTAATAGTCGTTGTAGAGAACTGTTTCTCCATGGGAGGAGTTTGATCATCCTCCGGTCCAGTGGGGAAAGCTGCAGTGTTTCCCTTGAGCAAGCTTTTCAAAACATCTCCATTGAAATTAAATTTTTGATTTGCTGCTACCAGTTACAGAAAGAGGAAAATGGTTCTTTTTGCAAACAAAAGTAAGAAAATTACATTTAAAATTGTAATGTCCCTAAAGGAAAAGATATCTGTGCTGTATTGTTTAGAGGGCTATGTCTCAGCATGGTATCCACTTCTCAGTATTAGAATGACTCTCTTGAGGTTCTCCTGGCCTCTAAACAAGGTTGCTACATAGTTTGGGGAAAATATGGAAGGATGCTCTTCCATTGCTGTCTCTGGCTATAAGTCATAGTGAAAACCACATGTATGAAGTATATATGTGCCGTGTAGATATGAAGAGAGAAATTCGAATTCTTGGGTAGTTTGGCACTGAAAAATGCTGGGCAAATTCCCTGTCGCAGGCAGTGTGAAGAACCAGTATACGTGTGGGGAGAAACATGCACCGGAAGAAACAGAGATACGGGGTTCAGTAAGTGGATGTTTTTAGAAGTGTATACTGGTATCTGTAAAAGCAGATCAAGAAGGCTGTCTTCTGGGAGAACAGTGAGTAGCTACACTACAGTGACAGATGCTAACACTGTAACAACTCTCTGCATTTTATTCTTTTCTAATTTTGGAGACCTTCATGGGTGGGCCTGTATTTCCAGAATAATGTTTTGAGTCTAATGTTCTTAGAATAATGTTTTGAGTTTAAAAAAGAAGGAAGGAAGCAGATAGTACCTCTAGCTGCACAAACAAGTCGTTCAGTGGACCCAAACTGTCTGTATTTAGGCACAGGATCAGTGGAACATCGGAGCATGTGTGTCACTGGTGTAACGTGTCTGCCAGTCTTGCTCTTCGTGGTGTAGTTTCACCTTAACCTTCTATGGGACTTCTTTGCCTTGAGTTGGTGCAGCCGTGGTGTTATGTGGGGAGAAGCCCAACCCTCTGAAGCAGTGGCTTCAGAAGAATTTCAGGAAGCCTTTTAGGAAGATGGTTTAATGGTATTCTTGCAGGAAACTATCACAGGGCCCTCGTAAAAAATGTCAAAGACGTCTTAAACCTTTCTGGCTTCCCTTGAAAAAGTAATCATCAGCTCTCAGTAACAAGACATAGCAACAGGAAAGACAGGAGCTGTACCAGTAGTTCAGCAGAGAGAACCACAGCTCACAGCAGCCCGAGCACCGGCAGGTGATGGAGACGCCCAGCTTGATGCTCTGCACACAGCTGGGGCTGGTGGGATGGTGTGTCGCTGCTATGGATGCTGCTGAAATCTGTGTGCTTCCAGTGCATTTATGCATTTCTTTTGCTTGTGGTTAGCTAATTAATAATTTGCATTAGTTATGGTGAGGGGGTTTACAGAGTAGTGAATTAATATATTTATATTAAAGAACAACATGATTGATGTGCTAATTGCACGGATACTTGTTCTTGGTATTCTACTTTATTATATACAAATATGAAGGCCAGCTGCAATAGCAAGCTCTGGTAATGTATATGCGTACATGAACAAGGGCAAGATGTATTTTTCAGGTCCATAAACCATATGTTTTTTTCCACCGTGTACAACTCAGAGAAGAACTGGAATATCTTCTAACGGGATATGAGGCAACTGGGAATTGGGGCTTGTAAGTGCCGAGTGCACAGAAGAGCAGTTGATACCAACGCAGCAAGTGATATAAGTACACGGGGCAGTGGTTAAGCTTGAGGATGTAATTAATCCTTCTGACACCAAAATAAATTGCTCTAGTTTGTTGTTCAGCTCTGCTTTGTGGAGCTAATTGTGTGCATCAAGTTATGCATGTAAGTTAAGTGTTTGACTTCATTATAATCAAAAGCTAAAGCGCAATGCAGGATCATATTTTAAAATATCACAGCAACACTCCATTTTGGTATCCCCCTCAATTAGCCTTGTTCTTCCAAGTTTGCTCTTATTCAGAACATTTGAATTTGTACAAAGAGCCCAAACTCCACTATTGGGCTTGTTATGTGCAGGAATAGATCCTAAATAGAGTATTATAAAGCTCTGCTGTTATATACTCATGTACACACATAACGTCTGATTTATTTATTATTTTTAAGAGAGATTTTAGTTGTGGTTTAACAGACTAACATATTTTGGTACAGCTGCCTTCTACATTTTCTTACTTGTAAAGCCTAAATGGCTGGAGTACATTTATTTGTCCAGGTTTGCAGGGGTAAAATAAACTAGACCAGATATATTTCAGAAGCTTTAAAAACAGTTTAAAGTAGATGTTTCTATAAATCCCTATTTTATTACTGTAAGTGCAGCTATTTCATGGAATAGGACATAGGGTATTGTTTCCTTTTGCACTGCTGCAAGGTACACACAGCTGATCAGTGGCATTTACGGAGGGAGAATCCAGCACATTAAGCAACTGTTTGCACAGTGCTATGTGCCGAAATACTAAGTCAGTCCAAATTCCTATGAACTTTAATGGTATTTTTTTTCTGCTAAACAATTCTCTGTACAAGTCCCATTAAATGAACAAAGGATTTCTATTGATTGCGTTAGTTTCAGCATCTGGCTGCAGGGATTCAAGCATGAATGCTGCAAAACTCTATCCCTGTTACGTGCAAAGGAGAGGAATATTTTGGCATTGGTGTTAGAGAGATTCCTGTGACTAGAGCTGCAAGCACCGCTTTGAGAGCACACCTCTTCCTGACCACTTACAAGCTGTAAATGAGTCTGATGGATAAAAATGAATTTCTTGGAACAGACCCTCCTTTTTTCAAGCCAAGTAAGGAATTTTGCAGAACTGGGCCTTGGGCTTGCTATGGATGTTCCTTTGGGTGTTCTTGGTGTGGACTGGGAAAAAAAAAGGAGTTCAACATCTCCTTTGCTGGCATGATGAACTTCCATAGCAAAGTGCCCTGCTCTGCATAATGCAATGCTGAACGGCCACGTGGGAGCGAGCAGTGTGCCGCTCACCTCTGCTTGCTAAGCTGAACTTCAGTACCGGTGTAGCTCATTTACTGACTGAGACTCTACTTCCAGCTCTCTGCAGCTACTGTGAGAGATTTTTGTCTGTACAGTTGCCATTTTGATTTCGAGAGTTTAAGCTGTTCATGCTCAGAATGTCTCCTTTATCGCTCCACGTGGCAGGGGAACTGATGAGGCTCCTTTTAGATGAGTACAGCTTTATGGGGAGCAGCTGCCCTACAATCTATTGTTTGCTTTGATTTTTTGGATGTTTGTCTAGTGGATATTATTATTTGTTCATGGTTTTGTTTGTTTTTTAAGTTAGGTGGTTTTTAATTAGAAAATGAAGCAATATTCATATTAAAATTGAACTTAATATCAAGTATTCTGCCAAATTGGAGTAACTAATGATAATAAAAATAGTCCATGTAATTTCTGATTTAATGATTTAAACTCTTACATTTCTGCATCTGTAACATTAGAGCAGAATCTTTAGTGTTGTTTTTGTTTTAAGCAATCTGCTTTAAAGTCTTCTATAGAAAGTGTTATTTAGTGCTTTTAGGATTACACTGATCTGTGCATCACTAGTTTTCCTACTACATGGAATTAAAAAAAATAAAACAACCCAGCACTGGTCTTTAAACTGCATTTTGCACTTCTACAATTACCATATTGATGATTTTTTTTTAAAATTATAAATAGACTATAGATTTCTGTTGTGCTCTCTACTTCCTAACAGTTCTTAAATTTACAGTAATCCTGAGCTTTCAATTGGCATGAAGGGGGGGCTCAGTCTGCAGTTGTGTTGATCAAGAGTAAGTGTAACATACAGATGTTGGAATTTGTGAGAGAGCTACACACATGCTGTACTTGATCAGCTAGTTTTGTAAAGCTGATCAAGAATTGGCTTGTAGGTTGCCAGGTTTTAGTTAGTACAAAGATTATTTTTAGTGATACAAAATATTCTGATATTTTGAGTTTAGAGGAACCTGGGGTTTGCACTTTTAAAAAACCAACTTGCATAATATCTGGAGATAGTCTAAAGATGTCATGTATATAGGTACTGCTCAAAAACGTACGGACTCGTCAGTGACTGAACGGGCATTCGGTGAGTATCCTAACATTTCATCCAGAAGGATTATGCAGAGCAGCTGTTGGCAACATTTCATATGTTGCATGCCAGATTCTGTTCACTCAGTAGCCAATGTCAACATCTTGGTAAAAATATGCAGCAATGCAGATATGCTTATTCTCAAAAAGAAATGGTTCTTTGAGGTTGCGCTTCATACCTTTGCTTCATTAGAAACAACAAAACATTCTGTGATTCTATGATCTCGCAGCTATATACATGAGATTTTCTGAATGACTTGTGCAAGGTGCAGTGCTCTGGTTCATCTTTTTCTTGAAGACACCATTAGTCTTGATCACCATTTTTACAGAATAGATGGCATAATATTTCTTTTAAGTGTAGTCTATCTCATGTTAAAAATTCATAGTCCTCAGGCACCTTAATGATACACGAACCTTTACGCGTGTAAAAAATCAACTTTAGCAGCCTTGCAGATGGGATTTTTTGGTAGCGTTTGGTCAGATTCTCAGAGGTCCTTGGCACTCTGAGGGCTACTATTGGTCTGCAAACCAAAGTTTAGGAATCTGGGGGTTTTTTCTCTTTCACTAACAGGTACATGCTGCGCATGCAGCAGGACACAAAATGGCAGCAGCAGAGTGAAACTGGGGTGGTTTTAGCTCTTTTAAGATTCAGGTTACCAAACGCTAAGAAAACTCTGTATCTCTTTCTATAAGTGGGCTCCATGTTTTCCCATTTGGAGTCACACTTTTAATTGTGTGTATGTTTTTACCCTTCCAGCACAGTTCATGTAAGCACTGTTTCTGCAGGAGTGTGGCTTCGGGATGTTTGCCACAGACACCGCAGCCAACAAAATGGTTACATGGAGTGTTAGAAAATCTTCTTGGTACTGTACGGTACTCTGTTCAAGGAGGCTACTGGTAGCCAGGTAGTTAATAGGCTAACACCAGAGCACAGCAGAAGGTTTAGCTTGTTGGGAGCATCATTTGCATTTGGAACTGTGACTTGGGAAAAGGCGTCTTATTCCTACTGTGCTTTGAATTCAGTATTTGTATCTTGCATGACTCTGAGTCTTCAGAGATTTGTTTTGTAGATGTAAGTCTTGAAAAGCATCACATTTTTAACAGCATGAAGAGACCTTCCAAATAACTCCTGCAACTTGACTATACGGCTCCCATGCGTATCAGAGAGACTCATGCTTACCATCAGTAGTATTTAATACGTATTATATATTATGTCAAACTCTCCTGTCAATCTTCTTTAATGCACCTTTATAAAGGCTAGAACCACCCTACTTAAGAATTTACAGGGCCTGGTGTCTTTTAATTTTGGGGTCTAAGGAGGATGTAGAGAAATACATGGTGATTGGGATATTTGATTATGAAGATGATTATTCCCTGTGATCATTGTTCATTACAAGAAATATTTTCAGGGTTTTGTCAAAATGTAAATGTTACATTCATTACTATACTATTAGGATGATAATGGTATAAATGGAATCTGTCTGAGAGAAAGGTGGGAAAGCAGCTGATTTCGTTTTCATAAAGAAACGTGGGTCTGGGTCTCTCTAAGGTTGTTTTCCAGCATGGAAGAGCTTTGCTTTCTGCTTTCTTCCCCAGAAAGCCTGTGGACAGCAAAGGGCGGGGGAGACAGGGAAAGAATTTTCCAAATACACCTCGTAGAACATAGCAAATATTCTAGATACTCCATAGTGTTAAAGGGCTTAGCTTTGCCCAGTAGGGTAACATTTTTCTGCAAGTGATTGTAGATAGTTCTATAGGAGAGCCAGGAACTGCAAACAAAAAATAGATATGACTTGATTCTTCCAAAACAGCATGACTTTGTTCAAGTCTCACCGAGTATTTTGGGCATTCTTAACCTCAGTTAATACTATCTGTGAAGGTGAATCCATAGAAGTTTAATAATAATAATATGGTCTAGTCTGTCAGTCAGGTCTGTAATTATATGAGTCAATTTTTTTTTCTATGGGTATTCTCTCTCTGATACAGTAAACAGAGTATAATGTGCAGCTGGAGAGTGACGCTGGCCTAATTTTAAAGTAAAGCTCCGCAAAAATAAGAGGATAATTAAATATTGCACCAATTTAGCAGAGCAAATGGTGGCTTTTCTTGCATTTAAGATTTTTAAATTGTTGTGTACCTTTCTAAAGCTAAGTTTTAGTACAAGCCAGTGTAATGGATTGGATGCAGGAGCCTCTTAGTTGAACTCCACAGCCTGCATTTCAGTTTGAGAATTTGCTTAGGAAATCAGTTCCGTTCAGCATTTTCATTAGCAGTGACAGTGACGGAATACGGAATAGCTTATAAAATATGCAGTTGACACCAAACTGTGAGGAGTTGCAAATATCTTTTTCTATCAGATCAGAATTCAAAATAAACTTGGCAAATTGGAGAGATAGTCTGAAATCAGTGCGATGAAATTCAATAAAGTGAAGTGCCATATGATATATTTAGGGAAAAGAATTCAGATGTACAAATGCAAGATAGGGACTACCTGTCAGGATTAAAAATGGATAATAAAGTCTACGGTGCAAACTAAGGACATGTAATTCTGGAGTGTGTGAAGCAGGATGTGCGGTCTATAGTGTTGGGTAATTATTCCAAATTAGAGTTAGTGAGGTCTGACTTGACATATTGTATCCATGTCTGGTCATTACTTTTAAAAAAAAAAGTTCAGAAAACAGCATTTGCCTAATTTAAGACATTAGTAGCGACCATCTCAGATATGAAGATTTTAAGACAAAGGTAGAGAGAAATTGTTCTCTCTGTTCCTGAGAGAAGAATTAAGGGAAATCTCGGTAATTTGCATTCAGAGTGGTGAGGGCTGTGTTTTCACTTCTTGAAGTATGAACCTCAGAAAAACCCACCTAGAGGTGCTGCAGAACGTCCTTTTCAAGGAAAAGTTACAGACATCTGTGCTGGCTGAATCTACACAACCCTTCCTTAGCACAAGGTGGGCTTTTCAGCACGTTTCTGTAATTCTCTGCTGGAGATGAGAGTAGAGCACAAAGCTTGAAAACCTTTTCTCTTGAAAAGCCATGGAAAAGCTGAACAGCCTTTTTTCAGTGGGGAAAGTGCCACAAGCTGCTCAGCAGAGCTTTGCAGGCCACCCTGGCTCTGCAGCCTTACGACTTCGGGCTCATGGGACTAGAGAATTACCGTGATGCTTTCTGAGCCTAAAATCCATTTCTCTCTCATACATATATGCCCAGTTATGAAGATTGTCAGAGGAGGAACATGATTTATAGTAAGCAACTTTGCTTCTTAGTCCTAACTGTGAAGAAACGATTTATTTATGTAACTTTCGTCCCGCAAGAGTTTCCATTAATTCTGTTGATGGAAGCATTCTTCAGCATGACGGTACTGAAATAGAGCACAGAGCATAATACCCTTCCCTGCCTTCAAACGGGAAAAAGAAACACGGGAGGGGAAACCGACCTTGAAAAGTTAATACATTGGTTTCTTATTAATGTAGAAATGTAAGTTGACAGTTTGATGCTCTAATTGCAAATTATATTTTTAAATATTTTCTTTAATCAACCTTGATTAATTTAACAGAATTTACCAACTGGCAAGTTTCAAGTAGTTTTCTTTCCAGGCTTTTATGTACCTCACCACTGCTCCTAATCATCTGTGAAAAAGCTGCCATGCAACAGAAGACTGGGAATTGCCAACAGTAATGACGAAAACTAATTCAAACCAGACCACAGGTAGAAGCTTTTGTGAGAGCAATCTGCATCTTTTCAAGCTGGTCAAGCTAAAATTGCCTTTTAGAAAAGCTGTTTGTCTTTCATTACAAAGGAAGACAAGCTATTATCTCAGTGCCCAACAGGTACCTAATGCACAGGTCAAAAAATAGGCAAGGCTATATATCAAACGGCAAGTTTTATGCAGGTTTGCCTCCATTGCCTATCCCTTTGCTTCTCTGCCTGTGAGGTGGGTCACAAGCACCGGTGCTGTGTGAAAACACATGGGCCGTTCCTTTGCCAAGGTTTGAGCATGGTCTAACCCTGGTTATTACCTGCAGTCTCTTCCCTGCTGCTCTGGAGAGTTCAGTTGTACAAAGCGATCTCTTTCAGAATTGGCTTCGAGGCACTGCAGCTCTAAGCCTGCTATTCTGAAAGCTGTAATTTAATACTCATATGGGACTGCCTATCCCTAAAAGAAAGTGATGGAGCATGTTTCATAGAGGATGTGATAGTGAAAGATGAGTTATATGGTGATGGACAGTATGAATCACGGTATAAATCATTTCAGGCGAGGAAGTACAGCTTCCACTTCAGAGGGAAGATAGTAGGAAGGGACATCAATGTTTTAACAATTTAATTGCATCTACTTGTTTGTTGGTACTTTCATTCTCTCTTGTTTCTCTTTGGCTTAATTGCTTCTCCTTAAAGTATTCTGGGTACCTTGTAAGTTGGCTAAGCTTGAAAAATTGATTCAGATACATCTAAATAAGAGCTTGAGAGCTACTGGAATCACAGGGAATGACTCCAGAACTGATTTTCTTTAAAGCACCCGCAGTCTTATAAAAAATACCCCAAACTGTTTGATCCATCTCTTGTTCTATTCACAGCTTTGTCATCATCTAACCGGTATAACAATTCAAGTAAATTTTAAAAAGCAACTCCCAAACCCCTGCAGATTCTGCAGACTGAAAATAAACAGTGGCTGTCTCAGCGGAGTAAGGTCAGTTGCCTGCTGCTTTGGTTTAAGGCAGGTCAGAATTGCGCTGTTTCTGCACTGTGAAAGAGCTGACATTGTATAGACGAAGTGATGTTTTGTTTTGTTTTGGTGTTTTTATTGGCCAACAGTAATTTTCAACAACTTCATAAACAAAAAGAAGGAATGAATAAGTAAAGATTCTCTTAAGAAGTGATTTACATTCATGCCGGTTGTTATTTACAACCATTTTAGATCAAAGGCTTAACATTAGGTTGCAGAGGTTCACAGAACATGAGACTACAAGGCCAGAAACAATTTGCATGTTATTATATAGGTTCTAGAAAAATCCTTTTTCTCTGATCTGATTAAGGACTCTATCTTGAAAAGGATTGTGCATGTTTTTAAGTTAATACACTGTGAAATCATCAGGACTCTTGGCAGCGCGTAATTCAGGAATGTGCGTACATCTTCAGAGGACTGAGACCGAAATAAAACACCTGCAGACCAACAGGATAGTTTGGAATTTTTGTAAAATTTGATGTAAGGCCAAACTTTGTTGATAAGAAAAGAATTATTTTCATCTGGCCCAGCATGTACATAATGAGTTCTAATGTAAAACCTAGGTAGGTTACAACAATTGCATGCAGAGTGGATAAACAGAAAGTGATCGAAGGCAGAGCATCACAAAAAGGGTTTTAGTAATTTATCACTACAACTATGTCTATATCTGTGAGTTTTAATGATGTGTTTAGTACAGTTATTTGTGGAGGTGGTGTGTGTTGTATGGAGTCTTCCCTTTCTGAAGTAGTTTTTTGTTGAGAGGAGAGCTGGTTTTGGCAAGTTAAAAAGTGTGAATTTATTCCATTTCTTCACAAGAATAAAGTGTATTTGCTACTACTGTACAGCTAAGATGGAAGATTTTGTGTGCATGGTGAATAGAATAAGTACATAAGCTAGCTTGATTATGAAGTCTTTTGGCCTTTTAGAGATACGAGTTTAAGCTTCTGGAAGACTATTTTCTAATTATTTTCTAAGGTACATAAGTCTGCAGTCTCGAAGGTTAACTTTAGGTATGTTGAGATCCTAGCAAGTTTTCTCCCTCCCACATCCTGAGTCATAGGAGCTTGGGAAGCAGCCAGGAATTTCACTAGAAAGGATAGAGATTTTTATGCATTGCTGTGAGTGAGATCTATCACTGAATTCCAGACGGGCATTTACATAAATGAAACAAAAGATATGAGCTTTGTGCTATGAGTGTTTTCCCCTACTTTTGTTGTTTTTCTGTTGTTCTTTATTATTATTATTTTATTTATCCTTTTTTGTTTGTTTTAGCTCTTGTTGTCTCTTTTGAAAGCATTTTCCCCTTTTCCATTTTGTCATGTAAAGATAAATTTTAAGTCCTCAAACAGCAATGCAAAGCTTTTCAGTTGTGCTACCTTTGCATAATAAAACCCTGAATTAAATGTCAGGGTTATAATTATTGCTGAAGTGTGCTGGCAGGTGAGACTGGATAACTCAAGCCAAGAAAAAAAGGTGGTAGAATTAACTATATTAGAGAGATGTTGTTCAAAGAAGACATATTAGGGTAAGCTGTAGCAGGCATAATGACTGATTAGGCTTTTGCGGTGTGTTTGGGTTTAATTTATTGGTGGCTTAATCTTAGCTGAGGGTCAAACGCCCACCCAGCTCCTCGCTCACTCCTCCTCCTTAGTAGGGCAGGAGGAGAATACAGGCTGAGGAAGTGCGTGCCTCCAGATAAAGCCCCATTTACTGTTGTGGGCAAAACAGGCTCGACTTGGGGAAAATTAATTTAATTTATTGCCAATTAAAATAGATACAAGTAGTGAGAAACAAAGACAAACATGAAAGCAGTACCTTTCCTTCCCTCCTGCTCTGCAGCTCCACTTCACTCCTTGGCTGCAGACCCTTCCATGAGGGGCAGTTTCTGCTGCTCCTTCTTCCTCACACTTTTCTCCTGCTCTGGTGCAGGCTGGTCCCCATAGCTGCAGACCTTCAGGAGAAGTCCGCTCCAGCAGGGACTCTCCATGGGCCACAATTCCTGTCAGGAAAACCTTCTCCAGCATGGGCTGGCTGCAGGCGATGCAGGAGCTCCATGGCGCTGGAGCAGGTTTGCTCTAACCTTGGTTGACGCTTCTCACTTGTTTTGTTCCCTCCTTCTCTCCCTGTCCAGCATTTTCTGCTCTTTCGTCAGTGTGTTTTCCCCCTGTTTTCCCAGTGTCGCTGGTGGGCTGCGCCGTATCCCACAGCGGGTCCGTGGCAGAGCTGGCTGGAACCGGCAGGAACCGGCTGGAACCAGCAGGAACTGGCTGGAACTGGCTGTGCAGCCCCTCAGCTCCCCTCAGAGGTGACGCTGCACCTCTCCATCTACACCCTTGACAACATGCTTTTGTTTGCTGTTGGTTTTCCTCATTTTTACCACCACCGTGCCACCATTCTGTGGATAAAGAGGAAAAGAAGAGATCTGTGCTAAAAGGTATCGCCAATGAAGGGATTAACTGGGTGTTCTCCTGTCGCTCCCTTTCTGCTCATGCAGAGAAAGGATTTTCCTGACTTTTGTGTGGTAATACTCGGCCTTTTTATTGATCTGAATTTTTTTTTGTCTTCTACCTCTTTTACCTGTCCTAATGTTAGAGATTGCCCTTGATTATAATTAGATCCCTGGATCGTGGTCGCAGAGGTGAGGAAGCAGGACCCATCCTCCTCAGGTAGCCCCCACACCCAGGGCTGCACTGGATGGTGGTGGATATATCGCCTCAAAAGCTGCTGGGAACACAGGAGGCTGAAAAATGGGGTTAGATCGTGCAATCTGCACATCCATCCCCACCGAGAATGTTCCTCGTGGTTCGGTTAATGTCTTGGGTCTCGATGTGACCAGGTAGTGACCAGCAAAACTGGGTCAAGGGAGGTTCTCCTCTCCCTCTATTCAGCCCTGGTGAGGCCACATCTGGAGTATTCTGTCCAAGTCTGGGCTCCCCAGTTCAGGAGGGACAGGGGAATATTGGAGAGAGTCCAACGGAGGACTTTTACAGATTCTTTAGTTTTATAAGGCACAGCCCAGCAGTATGAATTAAGTATATGTGTATGAAGAATATCACTAATTTCAGCAGGACTGTTGATGTCGTCATATTTAGGCACATACTTGTTCTTGTTTAAGGCTGTAATCAGTAGCCATCCTCTAGAATTCAGTGTGTTGTGTTCTTGCCTTCAAAACCCTCTTGTGCTCTTCCATTCCAACGCACCTAGAGATTCTGATGGTGGAGGAAGAAATAGCTGCAATTTGCCAGTGGTTTCTGTTATAAAACTGGAAGTTTTCAGCCCTTTATGCCTTCACCCAAATGTAACTGCTCAGAGCGAAATTTCCTGTGCTAGGTATTGTAAGTAAAGCCTGTTTTTTATGTAAGAAAATGTTAACTAAAATGTTTCTGCAACCAAGAAAAAGGTGTGTGGTTTTTGGTGTTGTTTTGGTTTTTAATAATGGAGGAACTCTCCTGCTCTCATCCTTTGGAGCAAGAAATGCAGCGGAAGAGCTTTCTGGTCTGAAAGCAGCTACTGGCATTAACAATGTTCCTTTTTGCCAGTATCTGGGAATGCAAATAAATTTTGATCAAATAATGTTCTAAAAATTACATATCACAAGTGATATTCAGTACAATGCTGTATGAGATATTTGGCAGCTTAATGCTGTCTATATTATAACTCCTATATGTGAAACCATAGACAACTGGATTTCGTCCTTGTTTGCCACAGAGCAATTGTGTGAGGCCGGACAGGCCACTTAGAGTACTAAGTTGGTTGTTAATTTAGTATTCTTCATTCTGTAGTCTAATTTTTAGACTATTTTGGTTAGATTTTTACTTCTGGACTTCTCCTATTCCTGCAATCTCCTGAGGTCTGCAGGAAGCTAGTAAAAAAAGCTGAATATGTGGTGATTTTGTGAGATAATTTAGCCACTAAAATGATTTTAAAATTTCGGGGGATTTTGTATGCCTTACTGCCCTGCGTCTGTGCAGTTGGGTTTAACTGCTGTTATGTCTTAGCAGAGGTTTGAGGTGATGCTTTTATTGTTTTATAATTTCCCTTCACATGGAAGCACTGGCTGTTGCGCATTGAGTGAACCGGGGCTCAGTAGGAACATTGCTGCCTTAGGACTTGAAGGAACCTCGAGACACCAAGCAGTCCATTCCGTTAACCACGATGGAAGTCATCTACCTAGGTAATACACGCTGAGAGCTTTAGGAGCAGGCTAATGAGGGCAGATGGCTGTTGGTTCCAGCGCTTCAGAAACCTTATTGCCAGAAAGTTTTCCTTCGCATCTCTCTGCAATCTCCCCTGCCTCAGAGCACTGTAGTTACTGTTTGTATCAAAACAAGCACACGCTTAAGGTGCTGCAAACGGCTTTGGGTTTAACGCTTTGTAACCCAAAAGTTGATTTTATGTGTGTGAAATGATCAAGCGCCTGAGACTGAAAGTATTTTGCATCTGAAGATACCATATTTTTATTTATGATTCAGTCAAAGTAATCAACGATTGTTTTGGAAGCAGATTACTGGGAGCACTATATATCTACCTTGGCATTGCTGAAGAGATGAGTGTCTTGTAGTGCCACAATGAGTTGTGTGAACACTATAGTTATATACTCAACAGCAGCAAATCTCTGAGAGTTTTTGGTTGTGGTTTTTTTTTTCTTTTTCTTGGCCCGGTCTCCTCTGATCCCACTTCTATCCCACAGGAGGAGGAGAAAACTAATGTTCCTATCACACATGTTCTATTATTGATTTCCATTCCAATCTACCCAAAGCCTTCTGTGCTGCAAATAATTAGACGCTGTGAACAGAGATGAAGCAAAAATCCATACAGTGCTGGATGGCCAGAAGTGAAGACAAGGATGCCTAATTAATGTTGCATATAGAAGGGCTTTTGGATGAATGGGCTTCCCTTTCTCAGAAGCAGCTCAACTGGTTATGTCACAAATTTGCTGTTAATTAAATGGCGTTCACTGTAAAAATGGCATGGAGGAAAAAGAAACCACTGGATGGGAGCAGAATTTTGGAAGAGCTCTCCAATTAAAAGCCTGTGAAAATAGACTTATGGGCTTCATATTGATGGCAAGATACTTTCTTCCTTATGGAATTTACTTTATGGATTGTCTCAAAGCTCTTCAGGAATGTTTAGTTTCTGAAAAAGTTTGTATATTTCAAAAGCTGAACTGGAAATATGTTAGGAGGGTTAAGGACAGGAAGAATGTTCCTTGCAGCTGCATCAGGATGAACTGGTGGAAAGTTTTCACAACAGGCATGCACTCGACTAAGAGCAGAAATATTTTCTCCAAATACCGCAGCAACTAATTTGTTTCCAAAACAGAGAAATCCAGTCTTTTAACTGCATCATAGCCCTGAATTGGTGACTAAGCTTCCTGCAGTAGCATGTGCTGTCAGGGGTTTTGCAGAGGGCATCCACTTCTCCCTCTCTAGTCCTCCTGAATACACCCCTGTTTCTTTTTCCCTTGCCCGTTCCCTTGCTGCATCCAGAGGAGCTGAGGATCTTGTCGCTAGCAAGTAAGAGATACTCCTGCACTGCTCTCACTTTATACCAGCTGCGTGCTGGTGAGCAAGGTCCTCTGTTTTAGAGGCTGAGAGAAGAGCATGTGTGGATTTATCTTTATAGTTATTAGCCCACTCATTTTTCTGTGAAGCTGGTCTCCTTTTTAGCACTCCCCAGAATAACGGTGCTACGAGCCTATGCATGCAGAGAACAGCAATGGGATTTTTGGTGTGTCAGCTCTCTCCAGCAGTAGAGGGATTCTGGGGGAGCTGTTCTCCTCCTGTAATTTGCAGGCCACTGTCGTGCCTTCTTTCAGCCTTTAATTCTCTCCTTTTATCTCTATTCCCTCCTTGCTCTTTTAGATATCTGTTGTGGCCAATCTAAGTGATACGATTGCTCTCTGTGCATCTCTGGAGAATTTAAATAGCATCGTTCTCTCCTTCTCTTTTCTCCCTATAAATGCAAAGGAAATTTCTCTTCTTTAGACAAAGATAGAAAACTTTTTTTCTCTCTCTCTCTAAGAAACTGAGAATGAGTAAAACCCAGGCTCCTTGTTTGAGCAGATGAATTCAACTGATGAATCTGTAGGAATCTTCCTAGACTATACCCTAAACTGCAAGAATAGATGTGTTTTCTGATAAAAATCTAGTTGACAGAAATATGTTTATTAGCGTGGATTTGATAGAGGGAATTATTTTTCCCAATACAGTAGAAGCTGTGGTTCTGGTTTAGAAATTTGATTAAATAATTTTGAGTGCAGGAGAAAGGTACTATTAAAAAAGAGATTTTAATAATATAGCGCCTTCTAAGACCTCTCTTTTCCTCCCATTTGGCTGCTTAGCATCATCTCTCTCTACTCTCATTCTATTTAAATAAGCTTTTTTTCTCTGCAGACTGTCGAGACTGATGCACAACTGAAGTAGGTGCACACACAGGTTATGATTCCGCTCTTCATTGTTGCGATTTGATTCTGAACTCCAGACTTAAGCTATTTAAATAACCTGCTCCTGGGACTTAAGATGACTCCTAGGTACTTTTTGATGTCCAACAATTAGTAAAGCATTACAGTAATTTAAATCAAGCAACCAAATCCATATGAAAGGCACTACTTGTTATCTTTCCAACAGATTTATTTTCTTCCCTGGATCCATTTTAAGCTGCACTGCAGCTGCCAAATGAAAAATAAGCAGGGTTTTCAGTATAGGGGTGTGATAAGTGTATGGTTTCTGTTGCATCCAATTGTGCTACATCAAAAAAAATGAAAACATGTAACACAGTTTGAATATAGAATTGAAATGGATTTTCTGACCTAGTCCCAGTGAACAGGTTCTAAAGTGATGGCAAAGACTGTAGCTCCTGGACTGTAATTATCATTTGAGTTATTTCTCAGTGGTAGGAGACTTTGGATGTGTGGGCACAATGGGTAAAAAAAAATAAAGCAGAGAGTCTTTCTGTCCTTTTCCCCTTTGTCCATCAGTAGCAGATGGACAAACCAATGTTCCTGAAGTTGTTTTGGGTGTGGGAGGAAAAGATTCATATGGTACAGCTTGGTAATGTGTTGCCCTGTTATGTGCTTGTAAGAACACAATCAAACAAAATATTTTAAAACGTATTTGAGTATTGTAATCAACTGGAACTTCAAGAGTGTGAAAAAAAATTGTGGTTTCACAGAAGTCAGTCATGTTATGTTGTTTTCTTCAGTAGCACCAGAAACTCATCTACATAGCATCTATTTTCAATTCTTATGAACACAGAAAGCTTCGCTGCTTGTTCAGTCCCTCCAGAATCAGAGTCCTCTGATTGTAGCTGTTGCCCTGAGTTAAACGAATCTCACTGCTGTGTGTTTCACATAAAATGGAACTGATGCAGAATATAACCTGCCTTTCTTTTCTGTTGCAGCTTGGCTTTACATCCCCGACAAGACATTGTAGTCACTGGCAGCGATGACCACCTCTGGAAAATGTGGGCTTTACCTGATGGGAACATCATCATGATGGGTGAAGGTCACACTGATTGGCTTTCAGGCTGCTGCTTCCATCCAAGGTTAGTGCAAACAGTCCCCTGAACTAGCACTAATCCCTCCTGGGGAGTACTTGTTTGCTCTTTCTTTGTTCACTGGCCTGCTTTGATGACTTTCTATTCTCAGTGTAACCCTGCGGTCTCTGCTGAATTTCCAAACATGTAGATAAATGTTCCTCTGGCTTTCAGTGTGTTGACTTAAGATTGATTGCTTTTAGTATTTTGTACATCTTCAACTTTGTCCACCTGCCAGTGCACGTAACAAGGAGTAATAAGCTTTTTAGGTCTCGCTGTATTCATTTTCTCCGTGTTCATGCACTATAACAAACACAGTTCCATTATTAATAATACAGAAAAGTTGATTTCTTGTATTAGGCATTATTTGTCATATGACTAAGAGTATTTGAGTTTACCTAGAGAATAAGAATATGAGCTTTCCTTCTTTCTCTTTATACAGATTTGAAGTTGAATTAATAAATGAAAGTGAACATTGAAAATAAGAAATAAATATTCAGATTACAAGGGGAAATAGACCGAACATGAAGTAGATTTCTTGGTTGTTCAGTTGAAAAATAGAATGCTATTTTACTCTCAAAAAAAAATTTCCATTTGTTGAGACTTGAGTCTGTGTTAAAATGGTTTTGCATCACATTTGCGGGGCTGCAGTTGTAATAGAGTTCTTTACTGTTAATATAATCAAGGTCTGCCAGGCCACTTACCTGAGGTTCACTCACAAAAAGAGCATTATTAAACCTCCAACCTCGTATTTTCTTTGTATTTATTTTGTGAAGCAATATTAGCTTTTCCCTTCATGAGAAGGGAAAGTGTCTATTTAATTTCATGGTTCCTCCTGATTTCTGATATTGTAATGAGTTAGCAAACGCACACACAGTCCTGTAAACACAATGAAATTCTCTCCCTCTTTTCAAAACCTCAAGAACATGGAGTCCTGCTTTCTTAAACATGCACTTACTCCTTTCTTGCATCTCTTTCTCCTATGAAACATTGGCTTTTTCTTAAGATGCTTGTTTCACAGCATTCTCTTTTTCATGTATATATCTTAGAAAGAATTTTATATATTTAAAAGAAGATAATAATATTTGACTTTAATTACATATAATACAGGAGGACAGAAATGGAAAGCTCAGTGTCTTATTTTAAGATGGTAGGAAATGTTTCCTGTTGTTGAATGAGAGGTTCCGCAGAGTTTGTAAGCATGGTGGACCTCTGAAGTCTAACTTGCAGATAAACAGAATGCTACCTTACCTCTTACCTGTTGTGAATATAAAACTCAGCACAGGGAAAGAAAGGGAAATACAATTAGAAGAGCGTGTTACCATTTATAAAGCTGCTGGGCATGCTAATCAGATCTCGATAATGCATTGTTACCATGACACCCACTGACTCAGAGACTAAAAACTATTTTCTCATTAGTCTTTGACCAGAATACAGTCCTTTCAATAGGCTTTCCTATTTCTCATTCAATTATTGAAATTAAAATGAGTTGAGGTACATCATCATTCTCTTGCAGTATAAATTGACTCCTGCTGAATGCTGTGGAGTGATTCAAAAGCACTGCTGTTAAAATATTGTCTTCTGTTACTGGATAAAATATATATATAATGTGACAGAATACATTTAATCATACTTTTTTCTTTTTCTTCTTTTTTTGAGTATATATCAGGTGTACCAGAAGTAAAAATAATTAAATAAAAATGGAAAGTTCCCATAAAAACTTTCTGGAATCAAATGTAGATAGCCTGTGGTTTTATTCCCGCTTGAAAGATTTAAAATGATGTTCATCCAAAAGTTGAAAAGAAAAATATTTTTGTGGCACTTGGTTATTAAATGATGATCCAGAAATCTAGATGGAACTCCAACACTTCTACATTCTTTCCTTGTTTGTCCTCTGTTAAATAATTTCTCTTCTCTTGTTTCTGCTCTCCAGCTGTAAAATCAGGCTTAGAGCAATCTTCAGCTCAGGTCTGAGAACTATCCGATGTGTAGGGACAGGACTTGTGTGCACACCTGGTCAGCCACACAAGTCCACTTTAAGTCATCTTTGGTCAGCATTAGAATAACCCAGACACTGACATGTAGCGTGCTAATAACTTGAAGAGTAGCAAATCTAGAGTTATGATGTGAATTTAACTGGTGCTTCTGCACACACCAATGACTTTAAATCCCAGAAATCCATTTTTACACTTTCACAGCGTACTGTCACTTGAACAAAGGTCTTTCTTGTGGTTGTCTTTGTGCCACCACGGTGTAAATAGGGGTAAATTTGCAAGTCTCCTTGGTAGCTGTGAAGATCTATAATCTTCAACCTAAAGGTGCTGTTGGGTTTATATATCTTTGGCTTCTCCAAGAGCAATGAGAGAATGTGGGTTGGTAGTGGGAACTTACCTGCATACAGTAAAAAGGTCAAGGTATGTTTTAGGCTGTGGACCTTGGCCAGTGATTAATATATGGTAGTGATGAAGTTTGTCATTTGAATCTTGCCCAGTACTGATGTCCAACAACATCCTTAAATATCATAATGCCATTGAGTCTTAGGGGCAAAGGCCAAGGAATTTCTCAGGAGTTGTTGGATGGAGGGGATGGAGGAGTCTGGTTTTCCCCCTCACTGACAAGGTGTTTCATTCCACAATTATTTTGGCTTAAAACCACGTCTCCTTCACATCTAGCAGAGTAGAGCGAGGGAAGGTTTGCTGAAGCTCTGAGGTCTGGTGGTGTATAACTTTTCACATTGTCTCCAGTGCTCTTTGGTCTGTACAAAGGGTCTCAGTCCCCCGTATGTTCTCCCCACGTGGCAGTGACTCCCAGGACAATAGATGAAGGGGAGCAGATTAGCTCTGTGCACACATAAGGAGAGCAGAACATCTCTGTCATGATGTTCTTTTCAGATCTGAGAGTAGAATTTTGCCTTAAGCTTTTAAAATAAAACTTCAAACAGCTTCTGTCATCTACAGAGTGCAGCAACTGGAAGGAGGGAGGAGAAAGACCAGTGCTTCCTTTTTGAAGCTCAGGTGACAACTGGTCAAACTTCAAAAACAAACACTATTTTTACTCCCGTCCACCTGAATAGTATTTTGCAGATAAATTTGTTGTTGCATGTTCCTGTCACTGCTGAAAAATCTAGGAATATTTTCCAAGTTATGTGTCTGAAGGAGTGAGGGAGTCAGAATGACTCCTGCCACAGTCATGGGCTTCCTGTTAAAAATCTGGATAGCTGGAGAAGAGCTGTGTAGCGTACCTGTGGATACCGGGTGGCCCAAAGGTTTGGAATAACAGACAAAAATCTGCATCTTCTGCTAGTTCCCAGAATAAGCTGGGGATGTTAATGCTACACCTTAAAGAACCATATTCTAATTACACTAAGAGAGATTTCATGGCATGTAGTAGATTTATTTATCTTTATAGCTGACCTGCCTGGGTGGGTAAAGAATCAAGCTCAGCAGCGTAGCAGAGGTGTTTGTTAATGTCCAATAAAATCCCAGTGCACAGTGAAATACTGTATTTTTGCTCTGCATGTTGTGCTGGTATAATATGTAATGTCCTTAACGTGTTCATAAATATTAATCAAATCAACTCTTCTAAAACGCTTGTAGCCCTTTTCATGCAAACATTGTTTGAGTCTGTGGAATACAATGAATTTCTGAAGTACAAACTGTGGGGTCTTAAAGCTATTTAAAACTTGCACTGAAAACTGTCACATTGTCATCTCCTTTGTAATGCGGTGTTCACCTGAGACAAGCAGAATTGCTTGTATTCTTTGTGTTGCTATTTCAGCTTTCACAGTTACTGAGGAAAGAAATCAAAACTGTTATCAGTTTGTTTATTATGCCAAAAAATACCACAGTTGTTATCTTCAACTGTGTAGATTTTCTTTAAGTTCTGTTGCTGTTAGAAAACTGGGGGAGGGTGTTGTCTCTTCAGTAATCAGGAAAAAGAAGATGGGATAAGTACATTTCTTGCACCAAGTATCTTGAAAATAAGGGTAGATTATGTTTGATGTCCTAGGAAAAGGTGCCAGTGAGGGGCTGGAAGGGAAAGATGTTGGGCTAAAAGAACAATCCAAGTGCTGGAAGAGCAGAAGCAGCTCTAGGTTGTATCTGTTGAAGGTGGAGGATGTTATGTTACCCTGATGAAAGTCTGTGCATGGAGAGATGAGAAAGACAACCTTGTAAATAAGAAGGTGCAGAGGAATTAGCAAAATATGTTGAGGATGGAGGTGAGGACTCGGTGGTTGAATGGGTTGGGGAGGAAATAGCAGCTCCAGGTGGGCTTGAATTCACACAAGAAACTTCTAAGGGAACTCTGTAGCACATCAGAGCAGGCTATGGAGGAGCGGTGATTTTGATGCTCCCTGAGTGACTGGGGGGTTCTGAGTAGTCAGCAATGAAACATTTGTGAGCGCTTGCTCTACAGAAAGCTCTAAGCACCTGTCAAGATCTCTTCCAGCTGTGTAAAGCTGAGCAGCACAAAATCACTGTCAACTTAGGTTGGCCGACACATAAGCAGTGAAAAGCTGTGAAGTCTGCTCTTGATTTAGCTATGGCCTGTCTCTACTGGAAGTTTAAGGCTTGAGATGGAGAACACAAGATACAACGTGGAAAATCCAGCTGGATGCTCAGAACCTCTTCAAGGCTTAAAATCTATGGTGCTGTGGGTGACTGAGCACTGTGGTGGCCTCTCGAGTCTAGGTCCGAAATATTGCTGATAGTCCTGAGTGAGAGAGAGGGGCCAGGAGAGTGCTATTTTCTCAAAGTTTTAAGGAGCAGTGACTGATAAATATGAAATTGTGGAAGTAAGACTTTGTCAGAATGATTTCCTCATTGTACAAAAGCTTCTAAGGTTTAAAAAAGTAAATTCCTGAGCAGAATTGCAGTCAGAATAAATGGAGAAACTGACACTAATTCTTGCTCGGGTATGTCTCTTGATTTTACTTTTTATGTTAATTTTATTTATCATGTCAGTAATTGGGCTTGTGAAGAAACTATCCAGAGATTAATTTCTGTGTGAAAAAAGGATAGACTGTAAAGCCCAGCAGAACAGTAGTCGAGTAATGGAGGGAGGATGTGAAGAAATCTTTGAGTGATGGGAGAGGGGCAAAATTTGTGAAGGGAGGCATTCTCAGAAAGGAGAGGCGGGCTAGTTTTCAAGCCAGCCATGATCAGTTGTTCAGAGGTAGCAGGCAGAATCGGACACTGCTCATTGCCCACTGCATCTCACAGGACCTGTGCTTGGAGAAGGAAGAAATGTTGAGGAGCAAAAGTCAGACTCAACAGCATGGCAGGTACATGTGCAACTTCAGAATTTCACATTAAACTTGATTTTATAGTTTGAGAGTGTGTAGTACCTTGATGATCGAGGTGAGTTAGGAGACATGCTTTTTTTTGTGCCTCACCTTCACAAATTCTTGGCCTGCTACAGAGGAGGTCCCATTGCTGGTAGATGCCGATGCATTGATCCACACCGATCTGCTTGCCAGTTACAATACTCTCATATATTAGTGTGTGATGAGAAACATCTACAGGGTACGAGGAGAGTCAAACAGACCATCTCATGGGAAAAATTAATGGCTACTTTCTTTCTGGTTACATATTGCAAGTAATATTTTTTTTTTTAAGTAACTAAGGCTGTACATGGCCCGTGAAGCCTCAGCAAATGAAAAGCATTTGATGACATATTGCGTGACTAGTTTCTTTAGTCACAATAACAGGATAATTTTAAAAATTCTACTGACATCAAATATATTCCTCATACTTCAGTAATTCCTCATGCTAGTCTTGGATTTATTTTTATTTCTATGAGAAGAAACGGGAATTTTCTATTATGCTGTTTTGTGTAATGTACTGACTTTCAAGTATTGATTCTATAGTTACTTGGTGAAACCAGGGAGACTTCCAGATCAAACAGTTACTACTTAAGTTATGATTCTGGTATCTACAAAATGTTGCTGCAAGCTGATGTTTCTTACTTTTAGTTACAGACGATGTTGCTGAATTTATGTAAGTATAATTTAACATCAAGTTGTGTGATATGACTATGCTACTCGAGGCTCTTTCTAATTAGAGACCTTCACATACACTTCTGGGGCTCTTCAAAAATATCCGCCAACAGGAAGAAAGGAGGAAGGTTTGGAGTCAGTGATTTTAAAGCATTGGTTTTTGTTACCACCCATCCCTTAGAGCCCCACTGCCCAGGTTGGGTCAACAGTCACGCTGAGGTAACACTGTAAATACTAACTCATTCAGGACCAAGGGAAGTTCTCTGAGATGTTGGGGAAGGAACAGGCTGAGAACTGGGCTCTGTCAGGGATCCTTTCAAATTCCATTATGGAAAAATTTTGGCAGTGATGTGCTTAGGAACCCTCCTGTTGTGTCCCAGATTGTTTTTCTGGTGATGTTAAAAGAGTTGAATGTGTTTTCATGGGATTACTGCCCAATCCCAAAATTATCTGTCCCTCCCAGAAGATTCCCTGTGTAGGCACTGTATTGCTCTGCATCATGCTTCTGGTTTGTCAGCCCCTTGCAGGCAAGTCAGGAGGGCTGAGTGTATGCTGCCCAGGTGGCCAGCACATCCCAGAGATGTGTTCTGCCTGTTCAAGGAACTGCTGGATTTGTTATGGACAACAGAAGTTTCTGTCTACAGAATTTCTGGGGAAAAAGCTGAGATGGTTCCATGATCAATCACTCTTTAAATTATGGAGTACCATTAATTGCATCTTTCAGCCCGAGAGTAAGGAGCTGAAGCAAGGCAAAAGTGGCCTTTGTAGGTAACAACCCTCATGGCCTATGGCCTGTAGGTGGACATAGGGGTGGAAGGGACCTCATTCTCCCAGGAGGTTTCCCAGGGGTCATGGATAAATGAAGCTCGGTGTTCAGATGAAGAGTAAGACCAGTGAGGCAAGCTGCTGAGTACATCTGAGAGCAAGGGAGGAGGAGGAAGAAAAATGTCAGCGTTCACCCTTTCTGTCTGTCCATGGAACCAACCAAACAGGCTTAAGGTCCTCTCAGTGAAAGGATCTTGGAGATTACTGTTAATAAATGATCCATATTGAGCTTCAGAAGACTTTTTCTGCTAGTTTGAGTCATAAGTGCTGAGTTCCACATTACACGTTAAACAAGGCTGAGACTTAAAAGCTGCTCACTTGCTTTAAGCATTAACATACGAAAGAGTTGTAAGACTCATGTTAATCACAAAGGTCTCTGTTGGCCATCAGTGGAATAGAATTATTCTGATTTGTGCCTTGAAATAGAGACTTTCAAACATAATTCAGGGTTCATTGCAGAAACAGATGGTTTTTATTTATCCTTTTATTACTATTGATAGCTACTAAAGAAATGCAAGATAGTGTGCTACATTTTACTTGAGACTTTTGAACAGGATTTGTATTGAAAAGGCATAATGATTTAATTCCTTAGCGAACAACTATATTGTCATATAGTTGAACAAAGCCTTTAGTTACCAGATTACATATGAAATTTGAGCACGGTTAGAAACTTCTTTGCAATTGCACGCTTAATTTTCAGTCATCTAACTGGCTTTATGTAACACATCATAGTCAGCAGACTAGACATTTGTTAAGATGTTTTATCAAACTGAGCTAATACTGGAAGTCGAAAGAAAAAAAAGTTGTATTCATTTATTCTGCAAGGAAAAAACTATTTCAGAAGTCTTTCAGTCATTTCCCCAGCGTACAGTATTAACCGTGTACTTGGTGTTTTCAAGTAGAGCGGAATTTTAATTTCAAAAGTAGCTTTGTTTATTTCAAAATCTTTGGCAAGCTTCGTACTTTTTATAGAAGAAAACAGCCTTCACATAACATCATTCTCTCGCCAGCCTACCAAACCTACTGTTTTTACTTCACAAACATGTTTGAGTGGGTGGGCATTAGATTTCCTTTGGGATTCTCAATCTCATTATTTCTATCAATAAAAAGCCTCTGCTGGACAAAGGAATAAATCACATATAAATGAAATATGAGAGATTACATGAGAAGCTCAGCTTTTGCTTAGTCTAATCCAATATCTTTGGCCAAACGTCTCAATGTCAAAGGCTTTATAAGTATTCTACAGGATCAGTCTGGCAAAGAGAAATCAATAACCAGGTAATGGATTTGATTAAAATTTTTCCCCTTCCACCCACTCCCACAAGCCAAATGTTTCTACCCATACTAATCTCTTCTGGCATGTGTAACTGCTGGTTATTCTCTGTGGGGTTTTGAGATGTATAGATATATCTAAAATAAGTTTTATGTAATTTCAGAGGGCTGTGTTAACTATCGGTGAGTATCTGTTTTAAGAAAAAGCAACATTTGTATCTCACATGTCTTTAGAGAGATCAGTTCTGCAATGTGCTTTTGGAAAATACAGGATGATAGGAATTGTCACTTTGCTTCACATTTAGAACCTGTCTTGCTGTGCAGCAGCTGACTTTTTTCTGCTACTCCTGCCATGCTGAGGAACATTTTCTTACACGGGTCAGAGTACCCAGCAGACATCCAAACCTCTGGAGGTCTGCTTTGTTGCCAGATCATCAGATGTCTCCTTTATCCCAGTTCTTCTGATCTTCTGTCTTTGAGGTGGTTGTACTGGCAGACCGTGGGCCATATGGAACATTTTACTTCAGGAACGTTAATAATGAGACCATTAGTGTTGTGCAAGGATGTTACTCTTTAAAGAAGTAGTTTTCCACATTAATGGGAAGACAAAAAAAAAGTTATTGCATGCATTTGAACTTGAGTCACAACTGCTTTGTAGAAATTTAGAATTTGTAGCACTTTTGTTGAAATTGTAGAGATTTATTTGAACTTTGCATCACTTTTTCTATTTTTAAGTATATCGCTCAGTTACCAGACATGTCCTTGAAAGCTATTCTAAACTAGAAACACTTTGCAGGACATAATGCAACTTCTTTCTTTTATATCAGAAACCTTAAAAGTCTATCATTATACTGATTTTAAAAAGCAAACAGTCTGCAGTTCCACGGTGTGGTTACTGAATAGGCTTCACTTTTCATCCAGAATGACCATGCTTTAATAAAAAACTACCTTTGGCTTCTGTTTCTTGGTCGGTGGAAATATTGACCACTAAAAGTTAGAGTGATTCACTGATAATATCCCCATGACAATAATTCAGCAAACAGCAGGAGAGAGAAATGCTGAGGACAGCAGGCAAGGGAGGAATCTGGCTGACAGAAGGACTGCTGTCTTGAGCAATTCAAATGTATATTTGAAACAAATTCAGAAAGAAAATACATTGTAATAAAATGCTTCCCTTTCACCAAACCACTGTGTGGTTTCAGGGGTGGCTTTACACACTTAGTGAATTTCAAAACCAGTGATTGAAAACCTATGGAAGTTCTTGTGTAAAACCAACAGTAGGAAATGTTTCCAATATTTAAGACAAGCCATAATTTTGGAGACCGCAGATTTTGGATCACAGGCATTTTGCTGATTGCCTCGTTATGTATTTTCTGCTTGTTAGCACGCGTGGCTCAGATTTTTAAAAAGCTCTTGTACAGTGGGAGGTGGTTAAAAAGTGTCTGGAGCCTGGTTGTGGTGCTCTGATGTAGCATTTAAGGCATTACTGTAAGTGAAATGAAGTAAGGTCTTCTGCATTTGAGATATTTGTGACTGGATGCTTACACTGATAGTTTTTTTTCCTCTTTGTTGTTTCTTGTGTATTGCTAAGGAGTTGCAGTGGTAAACATTGTGAAAGTGTGGTTGGTTTCTTCATTTGTTCATAAGTTTTTCATCTCCTGTATGTTAGTTTTCTTTTTGTGGATACAAAGTGAGAAACTTAGTTTTTTTCTGTCTTGGTGTATGGAGAAAGGAAATGTAAATGCTTCTGCACTGTAAATCCTGTTTCACAGGGTGTTTGTGAGCGTAGCCCTGCTTCCACAAGTTACCAAATCCCATGTTTTTCCTGAGCTCCCCAGAATCAGGACTGAGCAGCAGTTTGGTTTCAGCAAAAACAAAGCCTATGCTAGGAGAGAGAGTCAGAGTAGGTAAGAGGGCAAAGAAAAGAGTTGGAGGCCATCTGCCTCAAAGGGACTTAAGAAACACCTAGAGAAGCACCCAGAGACACATCAGTGAGACCAGCTCTGCTGTTACTGGAGGACGCTCGGTCCCCACCACCCCCTTAGCCAGATGTTGCACCAGAAGCAGCACATCCCTCCAAGCAGTGGCTGCTCTGGCAGCCACTCAGCTGCTGGTGCTGAGTGAAGCCTTACTCCTGAGGAGAAGACAAGGTGCCAGAGGGAAGCCCACAGGTCACCAGCCAGAAGTGTCAGCAGCTTGAAAAACGGAAGCTGACATGAAACCCTCAGTTCTCTAACTTTCTACTGAAACAAGTTGTTAATGCGTACAGCTGTAGGTTTGGGGGGGGACTGAATTTCCCTCACAAAGCACACCCTTTGATTTTGATCATTTTAAAATTATGTAATATACTTTGTTGGATTGTATTTCTATATTTTTTCTATGTAGAAAATATATAATTACCAATATTTTTTTATTATCTCTTAGATTTTAAAGAGCCTGGCCAATCTTACACACACGCACGCATTCTCTAAAATAAAATGCAATCCTTGGCCACAGTTTTTCCAAGAATTTTCCCTGTGAAAGGGAGAGGGGGTGCCAGAGGATTGGTAAGGCAACACTCTGGTTTTGGTGTTGAAACAGTTTTGATATGATAATAGTGGATTCCATTTTGGTCAAATCAGACAATTTAATTCAAACTCAGAGCTTCTGTGGTTTCTTTTGTCTAATCTTTACCTTGTTAATTTGCTGTCTTTTTTCTAATGCTATTTTTACCAATTAATTTGTTGCCCTTCCATCACAAATATGAAACATCTCTTTAAAGACTCTTTCAAAAAGACTTTTTTCAATTTCATACCCACAGTAAGAGGTATTTGACCTTGGATACATTTGACTTCCTAATGGAAATAAAAAGATAGCTAGTTTTTGCATAGGATTATTTATTATTTAACAATCTTATCTTTATAATGTCACTTAAATTTATGCTTATCTACAAGGTGAATAGTTTTCCAATGTACTGAGTACTTTGCTTACCTAGAAATACTCACATTATTCATGAATTATTGTCTTGTGTTCTATATTCTTTCACTATCTGAATTTTAGACCTGAAAATCTAGTATGGAGAGCATTAAACCAGTAGCAGTTGTAAAGGCATTGTGATTATCAGTTTCACAAAACAGGTGTCAACTTTAGTCTTTTTCTTTACCACAAAATTTTATCCAGTTACTCAAATTCAGTAATATTTTGATGTGATTGTTTTGACTCTCAGAAATGAAGAGGAAACTTTCTGATCAGCTGTGTGGGTAATTGGATCTGGTGTTTACTTCAGAGAAAGAAAATAATGTCTATGTGATAACCACTTGGATAGGAAAAGGGAGGAGAAATACACAGTCGAAATCTCTTTATAGAGCACCAGTAAAATGGTATACTTTTCAGCCTATTAGTTTAGCTTCAGTGAAGTCATGAATATGATTTGTGAAAGTTCTGCAGAAATTTGTCTGCTCTTCATGGAGTTCCTGGGTTTGTTGTCCTCCACGACACCCTGATTTCCAGTGTCTGCTGGCTCTGGTGCAGGTGCTGCATGGGAGGCACCAGAAGCAATGCAGTTTTGTGGAGCTTCAATTCATTTATTCAGCTTGTGAGAAAAAGACATTGTTCACTGTGGTGGCTTCAGCTCTGGAGCAGTTTAGGCTTTCTTTTAGCTTCATCAACTATTTGAGCATGGGGAGCTGGAATTACAGGGAGCTCACTGCCTCCTCACTTGGGTTGCTCTCAGTTTCACTGGTCTGATCCTGTGTTTCTGCTGAATGTGTCACTCATTTTATTCAGAGTTGTTATACACATCAAAACATCTCTCTTAATAGAATCCCTTGTGTTATGTTTCTTTGTGTGCAGTTATAATCTTGATGCCTTTAACATTTGTGGTTCATTATTGTTTTCTTCTGTGCAATAAAGGCAATTGTTTTTTCCCTAAAGTCTGCTGGAAGGATTCTGGTAGAGCAGCTAAGGACATATCCATGTTTGTTATATTGTTAAAATGTGTATTTCCTGAAGTGTAGCTGTTAAAATAGCAAACATTAATGTTAGAGTTGACTAGAGAATGGCAATTCAATTGAGGCAATGTCTAAGATATTTGAATTGGAAATAAACCCCAAATATTTAGAATGTTTACAAAATTGAATTGCACTGAAATGTTTATTTTCAATGTAGGAGGCTTAGGTTTTATATAAATATCACTTTGATATTTTTAAAAAAGATCATAGAAGTTGAGTGGGCTTTTTTGTCAGTATGACTGACTGACTTGGTGCCATTTCTGGCTTTGAAGTACTTAGGCAGAGGTTCCAATCCCTGTGTTGCCTGATGCTGCAGGTTTTGGCTATGCCTGTGCCAGTGCTGTGGCTGGTTGCTGTGGAAGGGGAGGATCCTGAGCCTTTCCTCCTCGGTCTGGATCCAGCCACTCACTTCCAGTCCCTGGACTTGGACAGTTCTGGTGCACAGTGAGCCCCTTTGGAGAACTCTACTGCCAGGAAACTTCATTTCCATTTTTTCTGCAGGATTAATTTTCTGCTAATATAATGCTAGTGAATGGGATGCGTGGCTGAGGAACACAATGTGAGACCTCATCCTAGTCACAGTCATCTATCCAGGATTAAAAGTAGCGTTCTCAATTAAACAGAGGAAAAACCTGATTACTGGTTTGTCATGTTTGAAGTTCCCTTTCACACGCTGGTGTCAGTGTCCTACTTTTATTTCGTCTTGCCAAAGATTGTCTAACCAGTATAGCTCCGTAGATGCTGGAGTGATGAGTACTTACTGTTGGTGACGCATTACCTTTAGTTAGATACTTTAGCCCAAATGTACAAGATTCATCCTTGCAAGGATTTAAATATGGCTGGTTTAGTCCTGAATACTATTTAATTTCATTATGTATTTGTAGCTTTTCCTAATATGTTTCTTTTGTATTTAATACTTTTTCAGTAACCCATGTGGAATTTATACCCTAACTCTTTGGGACTGATCCATGGAGATTTTGGATCTCCTGGCATGAATCTTATTTCAAGAACTAGACCTTACTTTACTGCTTTCAGTCGTGTATTACTTAAAAAATCATCATTAGCATGTGATAAGGTTTAATGTTTGAAGTAAGGAAAATTTGTCTCGAGTACAAACTCCAGATACAAATTGTACTGTCATCTCTTTCGGGGTTCTCCCTCAAGCTGTATAGGTATAAAACAGTTGCAGTAGCACAGGTAGCAGGGTGGAGCTGACTAACTGTGAATTAGCATGGGGACTTGTTTCACCACTGAAGGATGTGGATGTGGAACCATCTTCCTAGCTTGTTGTAATTGTGTTCTTTGCATTTGAGTAGTGTACATGTAAAATGAATGGGGAACGGAAAGAAGGCCACAGTATGTACACCCACATTTGAGAGTTGTTGGGTTTGAGGCTTTGGGGTTTGTTGGTTTTCCCCCTTTCTTGAGTAATCAGGTGTTAGACTGCATGAATGAATAAAAGCTCAGTTTTTATACAAAGGCTTTCTATGAGCAGGTGGAAGATTATGTTAATTTTGGTATGCCACTGTCTCTTGTAGCAACCCAGGATCTGTTCATGTTGAGCATTTCCTCCTCCAATCTCAGACTTGAACTTCTTATCAATCGCTATCTCCATTACATAATCCCCTGCCTTTGATTACGTTTGTATCCCCAGGGGCATGGCTCAGTAAGACCATCAGTTGCCCAAAACACAATCACTTGGCCAGTGCACTGTCCTGTGTGTTTCCCTGGGCTTCACAGTTGAGGTCATTATACGGTGCTAGTAAAACATTCTCCCAGGTGCCCAGGAAATGTTCAAATCCCAAAGCAGAACTTTCCACAGGCTGCAGAATCTCTGTGCACTCCCTGAACTCTCTGTGCTTATGAATATGCAGCTTAAAAATGATGCTTTGTACAAACATGCAAATGAGACTAATGGCTGTGGCTCATTACTGGCTATTGATTGAGATTAGACATCACTGGACAACCATTTGGGTATAATAATGTGTTTGAAATGACTGATCCACAACTTTGCATTTTAGAGGAACTGTGACACAGGATTCTCATTGTTAATATAGGTCATAAATCAGTTCTGTACATGGCATTCATGTATCTGAACTCCTTCCAAACTACATTTTCCCCTACTTCAACAGTCCTTCATTAAAATTTGAGGTTTTGGAGTTATTCCAGTGGAGGAAAAATAACCCATGTGGAGGGGATGGGTGTTGAGATGAAGTATCACAGAGTAATAGCACGCTGTTTAATGCCTGTTATGGCTATTGATTGGTACTGAGGATGATTTTATGTGGACTAAATACAGTAATTCATTTTTAAAATGTAATAGTGTATAAGAAGACTTCAACTTACTTTCCCTCAATGCCAATGTATTGTGGTGGTACAGAATAGTTACTATTTCTGGAAAGTACAGCAGTTGTGCAATCTTTACTCATTATATGTAATTTCAGGTAAAATAGTTATTTCTCATTAAGTTAATGGAGGAAAATTTACTTGGTGATATCCTAAAGCAAGATGGCAGAACTGGACCCAGAAATACTGTCTGCTTTCAGCGTAAGCAGCCTTCATAGTTGGAGGTATCACTGGCTGGGCTCCTAAAAGCTCCAAGTGTCAAATAGGATGCCCAAATGCTCCTACTCATTGGTAAACAGGTGTAGGATTTTGGTGTGGGATGCTGGACGTGCACTGGCAGAAAGCTTTTAGAGGAGATGTCACTTTAAGAAATAATTATTTTTTTGGTTAAAAGGTAATTATTCATTGGTCTTTAAATCTCACATAGAGGCCTTCATTGTCTGTCTTGCTGGCATGCATTTTGCTACATCTAATCTGCAAGTATTGTAGCTAGTTTATATGTTGTCTTTTCATTTTTATTCCTTACCTGGCATGCTTCCCAAGCCTCCTAAAAGGCAATTTTACGTGGCCTAAAAAATCCCTTCTACCAGGTGCCTAAATTATTTTAAAATCTCATTTAACCACTTTTAATTACATGACATTGAAAGACAGCTAGCTCATTTTTCATACGTTAAAAAGACTAGCCTGCAGTGAATGGTAACACACTCAATATTTTTGTGGGGTATCAAGCTAAGCTTAGGGGTGTGATGGGCTTGAATGTAGAAGATCTGACTGTGGTCTGTGTAGATTGTACCCTGAATTGGAGCGATCTGCTACCTTGTGGACACAGCAAAAAAATCATCATAATGATCCTGAATGCAGAACTATAGGCTGTGTTTAGAGCAGGCTGAAACCTTGAAGTGGAGTAACTGTGCATTGGAATGGAGACAAACTGGTAAGAGGAGAGGGAAAGGCACCAGGTGAAACAGGATTTCTCTGTGTATGGTGGATATACTGGCTTCTGTCATCAGTACACAGTTCGGAAAGGGAAAATGCTTTAAAATATGGAGGACTTGTTAGGTTGAAACTTGTTTATAAATGACTTGAATTCATTGCCTGAAAATTCATATTAAAATTATAGAATCATTTAGGTTGGAAGAGACCTTTAAGATCATGGATTCCAACCATTAACCCAGTCCTGCTGAGTCACCGCTAAACCATGTCCCTCAGCACCACAGCTACACAGCTTTTAAACCCCTCTTGGGATGAGACTTCATCACTGCTCTGGACAGCCTGGTCCAGGGCTTGACAACCCTTTCAGGGAGGAATTTTTCCACGTGTCCGACCTAAGTATCCACTGTTGCAACTTGAGGCCATTTCCTCTTATCCTATCATTTGTTCCTTGGGAGAACAGACTGACTTCCTGGATCAATGGGCCAAGGTCGATGGGGTGAGGTTCACCCAGGCCAAGTGCCAGGTCATGCGCTTGGGTCA